>JAOEHY010000077.1:0-28976 GCA_025447955.1 Psilopsiagon aurifrons | reverse complement strand
CACAAGTCAAAAACACAGTGCTGCACCAACTACTAAGAAGGAGAAAAATGACTGCTACTGCTGAACCCAGGACAACTTTCACTGGTTAATGTTGAGATATAATTCAGATCGTCTGAGTCAATCTTCCATTTTTTGCCCAAATTATGCTACACTAGTGGGCAGCTAGCAATTATATGGGGTCTGACCTAGTGTTAAATCCAGCAGCTTAAAATGCTGTAAGGCTTCAAAGTGTCATTGTGAGAAAACTTGAGAAGCATTAGAATGTGTGAGTAGTACCCAGTTGCTCCCTTTAACAGTTGTTATTAGCTCTATTTGCATTCACCTCAGCCACTGCTTCTTTTGCAGAATCCCAAGGAGAAGGGAGTTGTAGCTGCCTGCCTGCCTGGGCAGTGCATGCCCTGACAGCTTGTAATGGCAAAAAAGGGGCATCAAAATGTTATTTTCTTTATCTTGGCAAAGGGCTTGGGGAGGGTCTTTGCAGTGTGAGGAGTCATTATGTGCCTGAATGTTTCATGAAAAGAGCATAATTTGCATCGAAAGGGAATCATGACTTTGCTGTGATTTCACTTAAGATGAATCAACTTAAATGCATGCAATCTGTAACTACTCGAGATGAATTTGTTTTAATAACTGTGCAGATGACATGTTAGTCCTGGAAATGAAAGCAGTTCAGTTAAACAAGAGTTATTAATCCTTGTTGAGCAAAATGCATTAGCTTGACAGTGTGTTAAAATACTGCATTTGGGACAGAGCAACTATGTCTATCACACTATCCTTGTCTTGAACATCTAACCGTAGCAACTTGGGGGTTTATCAGTGATATTCTACTTAACAGCATGTCAGCTTACTTGCAAGCATGTTAAATTATCATTGCATGCCAATTCATGCTACTTCTTTAACGCTTTTCTTTGCAATGCCAGCGAGTGTCTTTATAGCAATTTTTTTTTAGCTATCCTTTCTAGACTTATTTAAAGTAGTATATGATGAGCAGCGGTGGAGCACACCAGTAAAGCAATATTAAATCACTTCAGAAAAAGGTTGACAAGGACAGCTTTGGCAGATAGTATAGTTTGGGTTGGTTTGCGTTTTTGCCCAAAGAATTTAAAAACTGTTACAAGCCCATACTCCTTCATGGGAAATGGCGATGTAGCCAATCTCCAGCAGTGTGGCAACAACTGTTTGTCATTTTTCTGAGTTTAGTCTACTGGAGGATTCATATCTGTGGCAGAAGTCTGTAAATACACAAGTCTATTGATCTATGGTTCATTTTCTGCAGAAATGTTGCAGGCAAAGATGTTTATTTCTCCTCCATGCTGGATGTAAAGCATGTTGCTTTATCCATCTACAAAGAAAAAAAAAATTGAAGTTGAGGGTGTTTTGGAGCATTATTGAATAGCAGAGATTAATAGGTTGGGAACATGTGCTTGCCTTATTCTCCTTGACTCCTTTCTTTCCTGTCAGCTACACTCATCAGCAAGTAAGCTAAATGAAAAGCTGTTTCTAAGGGTCAAAGCACAGATCCTTAAGATCTATCAAAATCTCAGTGAAAGATTTAGCCACTGGCTTAAAAAAAATGCAGGGCATTATGGATTCCTGAAAGCCCTCAGTGACCATGGGGGTTTATGATCACAATGGGCGCAATGGGAAGCTAAGACCCACTGTGCAGAAAAAGTAAGATGGTAATCATATTTAGAAAAATGCCCAAAATTTCATCTATATTTTTAATGATGATCCTAATATTTTGGAAATGTTCCACATCATCAGGATGTGTATGAAAAAATATTCAGAATCTAATGAAATGCACATAGAAAATTCTTTCTTGATGTTCAACCAGGAGTGTATGAAGTGAAAGGAAATGTATATCTGCAAGCAGAAATGAGCTTATTATTCCATACTTTAACAAATTCTTCATGCATTTTACCATGTACGGCATTTGGTTTTATATTGAAAGGGACCTTGAAGCTCATCTACAATGAAGTCAAACACTTCACTGATATATCCAGCTGTTTTTTTGTTCCATTTGGTGCTGTTCACAGCCAGGAGGGTCCATCGCTAGGGGCTCATGTTCAAGTGCAGCCCAACATGTAGGTGGCTTTAATGCAATAAACTGTTTGCAATAAACAAATTGCTGTCACTGCACAGCTGGTGGCAGCCATCCTCACAGATCACGCAATTTGGTGAACAATAAGTTAGAGAAGGGAAGAATGCTTATTTCTTAGCAAGTGTCACTCACTGAAGAATTAAAAACACCCGAGAGGTTAAACTTATTTACAACACTTTCACATTAAATGTTTTCATTGGTCATTCAGGCTGTTTAAGCCTGTGCAATGAATTAAAAATAGGTAATGTGAACAGTTGTGGAGAAGTTGTCACCAATTTTTCACAAGAGTCAACACATACTCATTAGTAGAAGAGTTTCATTTTGCCATCTTAGTTTCTTAAGAAATAAATAAGAAACAGTAGCAATTACAGAAGATGGAGTGGATGATTGGTTCCTATTATTTTTCTTCATAATATGAACATAAGCCCTACAGCTTTGTGATTCAGTTTCATAATTTCCTTCCATTTAACCTAAGTGGTTGTTTTGGGAAAGATTCCTTTCCTTGAAGATTAGTTCATGAGTGGGTTTAATATGTTCTTGTGGAAATATATTACTGTTTTCTTTTATAAACTTGGCAGAGTTTCATCAATTACATCTTGTTTTCTTTATTTAAGCTTTTCCAGTGCTTAAGAATTTCAGTGTTATCACCTGTTTCAGTAGTCTGCTTTCTGTAAAGTTCCAGGTATCCTTATTTAAAGGAATTGACTTTGTTTTTAAAAGCAGAGTCATGGTTCCCCTGCCTGGGTAAACATATTTTTGTCTTCCTCTTAATAACAATCCATCTGCAGTAGATGCTTAGAGTATGCTGTAACAAGGCATTTCGTCTTATCAGAAGGGAAGTACAGTTCCCAAATTGGGGAATGCAAACCATTACTCAGAATGGTAGTTTATTCCATGGAGCTGAAGTTAGAGAAGTGATTCCTTGTGCTGTTCAGTTCACTGGTTGTCTGGCATTACAAAATACCTAAATTAGGAATACAGTATTGTAGAATACAGTGATATTGTTAGTAAATTGTGTATTGATTCTATGAAAGGAAGTTTGGTGCTCACCAGACTGCAGTGGTCAAAGGGTAGGATAGTGACAGAGCAGGGCTCAGGATTTGTTCTCTGGCTGGTTGGCAGCAAGTCAGTTAGCCTGGGATGTTCTGCTAGGAATGGAACAAGTGAGATGCCTAAATCCATGTTTCAGAAGTCACTTGGTTTGTGGAAACACCAAAGCTTCAACTAATCTGGGATTGCAAATACAGTATTTTGAAATTCCCTTGCCTCCCAGTGCTTGTCAGGGGGAAGAGAAGGCTTCTGTTGCCCTTCAGCTTCTTGATTAAATGATAGTCATAGTTTTGAATCATTTCTGATCATGAAAAAGTGGATCATAAATATGTATAGATTTACATATTTATGTAGTTATTTATAAATGGCATTCATGTAGAGAACTGACTGACAAGAAATCTTTCATTAGTATAATTCCAATATAGTTCCTGCTACAAAATTGTCATTACCCCAGTGTAGTCTCAGAATGGGATCATAGTTCTAACAGTCCTTATTAGCATGCTACTTTGTCTATAAAATAAAAAATCCACCACATTTCTAATAAAGCTCTGGTTTATGTGAGTATTAAATACCTTCTGTTGAGTGATGTATCAATTAAGCAATGAATTGCAAACTCATGTAATTTGTTTGAAATAGTGCTAATTGCCACCATTAAGGTCTTTATTGATGCTGAAGTCTTTAGATGTAGGCTGAAGGGATAAACACCTCACGTTGCATAGATCAGCTTTCAGGTGGTAGTACCTTTCAGTTGCTGCTTACCAAGAGCCGAAGTATTTAATCTCAAATTCTCTCTGTCCTTTGTACATCCTATCCCTGTCTTCTCTTCATGTTACTGAAACAATGTACAGCTTCTTGAAAGCCACCTTACTCCTAGTGAGAACGTGACACCTCTTCAAAATAATGACCATTGGAAAATGCAAAGTATTTTCAGTCAGAACGCTGAAGGAAGTTGAATGGGTTTTGTTCCTGAAAAAAAACATCTTCTCTTTCTTCTCCCCCCACCCCAGATTTTAGAATAGGAGCAAAGAAAATTCTGGCCACAAAATTAAAATACAGATTCAAGGGAGTGAGGTTTTGGCCATTTCTTCATCTCAGTTTTATTTTTCTTTAGAATTTTTGTTTAGATTAAATTTTCATTTTACAGAGGTATTAATGCCTGTATGAAGAGTGCTACAATGCCAAATGACTCCTGAAGGCAATGAATTTGTTTCTGCTGAAGGACTTATGCTGTATTTCCCAGCTATGTTCATATTTAACTAAAAACATTAGGTAATTCCAGTATTTTCTATTGCTATGTGACATGGTCATTGATTGAAAGAGCCACGTATGAACGGGAATGTAGAGAAACAGATGGACTTCTGCAATTAAAATGACAATTGAGATGACAAATAATGTTATTGAACTCCAGTTTCTTCATCTGTGGTGCTTAAAATGTATTTCTTTCATCTTTGTGAGGTTGTTTTAGTTTAGACAGTGCTAAGACCAGGTTGGACGGGGCTTGGAGCAACCTGATCCAGTGGCAGGTGTCCCTGCCTGTGTCAGGGGGTTGGAACTGGATAAGCTTTAAGGTCCCTTCCAACCCAAACCGGTCTGTCATCTTTGTGGTATATTTATCATGGAAGAAGCAACAAGGAGGCCCCAGTTGGTTTTGAATTCTCTCCCATAACGCAGTAACTTGTATTTACATGTGAGTGATACTGCAGAGGGACATTCTGGGCTGCGGCAAATTGGCAAAGAAAAGTTCCAGATTTACATCTTGCAAGACCCCGCTTCTTTTGGACCTACAGAGAGCTGTTTGCAAGGCTGATGCTGCAGAGCGCATTGAGTCACACATCACAAATGCAGGCTTTGTCCCCTCTTGGCTGACTAGGCTCGTATCAATTATTCTTTCCTCCTGTATTACTTAATGATACACCATCTTTTTCTACAAAGTATGCATGACTCAAAGCTTCACCGTGCTGCTGCCCCTGAACTATTCTTCTCTGTCTGAATCACAGCTTGGAGGCTTGGAAGGATTTATTAAGGGAGGTGTTTGGGAAGACCAGATTGCACGATAGTTGTAATATTAGGTTCAATTCTTAAAATGGCAGTTTTGTTTAAACAGCTTTGTTATTAATACACGGAAAGGTTAATCTGGAAACTTGGAGGGATTCAGCTCCACACACCGAAATTCAAATTTTCCATTAAACCTCTTGGAACCTTGAAATAAGTATGGGAATTATATGGGTCCTTTTCCTTCTTAGTTAGTTTGAATGAATCCAGAAATACTACGTATTAAGCCTTCTATTCCTGATTTTTCAGCATTTCTAATTAGAACTAAGAAGTTGAAGAGATCTAAAGGAGGAGCTGGATTTTTTTTATATTGCTTTACTTACATATTTATTTGCATAAAAAAAAAAATAGTAGGGATTAAACACCCTGATAATCCCCACGTGCTCTTAACTTCATTTTTAGGTGTTTGATTAGCAGAGTTTGGGATTTCTTTTGGTTTTCTTCTGTCAGAAAAAAAAATAAATTAGTAAGTAAGTTAAGGCAAATCACCACGACTTTTAAATAAGAGGTAGAAACTTGTATAAGCCTGCATTGCTCATATACTTCAAACTTTCCCTGCAGGTTTTTGTTGTCTTGTCGTAAAAAAGATGGATTTAATGACTTAGCATAAGGTGAGGGAAAGAAAAGAAAGGTAATGGAAAGAAAACCAGCAGTGTTGGGGGTTACTGTCACTTTAGATGCTGAACTCTTTAGGGGCTTACAAAGAAGGATATTGATCAAGTTTTTGTATTCAGTGTGAATACTGCTGTTTAAAGAGTCATAGAATCATAGAATAGTAAAAATTGGAAAGGACCTTAAGATCATCCAGTTCCAACCTCCTTGCCATGCCCAGGGACACCTCACACTAAACCATGCCACCCAAGGCTCTGTCCAACCCAGCCTTGGACACCGTCAGCGATGGAGCATCCACAGTTTCCCTGGGCAACCCATTCCAGTGCCTCACCACCCTTACAGTAAAGAATTCCTTCCTCATACCCATTCTAATCTACCCCTGTTTAAGTTTGAACCCATTACCCCTTGTTCTGTCACTGCAGCCCCTAATGAAGAGTCCCTCCCCAGCATCCCTATAGGTCCCCTTCAGATACTGGAAGGCTGCCATGAGGTCTCCATGCAGCCTTCTTTTGTCCAGGCTGAACAGCCCCAACTTTCTCAGCCTGTCTTTATACTGGAGGTGCTTCCTCAAAAAGCTCAAAGCTTCAAGGTCTAAACCCAGCATTAGGGTTGCAGCTTCAGTAACAAAATGTGCACAGCCTCATCCTTCTGTGTCTGTGGGGTTTTAATCTTTCCAAATGATGATAACATACTTGTACTAACAATTTATCATGTTTATTCAAATCACGAGAGTCTCTTTGCAAGGAGCTTATAGAGCTAGTACTATATTGTATTTAAAGTAGACCTTAAAAGACAGATTTTCACGTTTCCAGGGTTTGCCACCTGGCTTACTGTGGCTGTGTAGTTAGGAGGGACGGCAAAACCAGGGAGACAGCCAAAACAGGCACATGAAAGAAAGAAAGAAAGAGAGTTCAAGCAGCAAGTGCATTTATTGTGAGGAGCTCCTGCTCATATATCCTTCTACATAGCGTGGTACAATCACATTGGCTAAGCGTAGCATCGCACAAACTTATTGGTTAAGCATAGCATAATATGAACCTATTGGTCAAACATAAAAGGGCATAATACAAACTAACAGGTTAAGCATAGCATAATAGAAACTTATTGGTCAGTATATTGTTTATTCTATTCATGATTGGTTGTTGATACCTGTTCAAAAGTTTTTTCTACTAAAGTCCATTGTTTTGCCAAGTTCTTCCTTTGTAGTTAGTTACTCCCCTTATCTGACTCACTCCTCCTGATACCTTCTGCTTTCCCACTTGGATGCCTCTGGTGCCTCATTTCTCATGGGTACACTTTACCATCTTCGAGACTGAGTTCTAACTTCATGTCTTCAGTCAGGGAATCCACGGGCCTACCGTAGCCCCCTATGACAACTTACTGTCAAGCCGTTCTTTGCAATAACTCAACTTTGATGTTTCAGGGTCAAACATGAGTAGAGTACACTTTTGAGGTGAGAGTATGTCTGTGATGAGGCTGTACATCATCTAGCTGCTGCTTTGTACCTGCCTGGGCTTGTCTCCATAGACAAGTGTGCCAGAGTCCTTCTGAGGCACTATGGGCAGTTTGGAGTTGGAGTTGTCTGTGAGAGCAATGTGGCCATAGAGACATATATCATCCTGTGTGTCTTCCAGACTACTTCCAGAACTAGTCAGCTGTAGTCTGGGGGCAATAGATGTATATGAACAGCATTCACCTGGGAGTCATGATGTATGTGGAACTATGTATGTGGTGATGGTCCTATGTTGGCAGAATGGTGGGAACTGTACTGTGTTTTCTATGGCTGTGTTTCAGGGGGAGCTCCCTGTGTGCCTGCTTAAAACATTTCAAAGGTCATGTCAGCTGAAGGCTGCATCAGCTTGTATAATAATCCAGTATTAACTGTCACTGAGATATGTCTGGAGTTCCTAGGGATCTGGGTGTAATTTGCTGCAGGTAGGTGCATGAGCCTGAAAGCTGAAGAGATGAAGAAAATAGGTACACCTAACTGTGGACTGTATGTTGAAAAAGCAAGGATGAAGTAGTCAAGTATGTAGTGACTAAAATCCTCTAGATGCTGGGGAAAACCAAGTCTGATTATAACAGGGATACTGAGAACAAATCAATCAAAAAGGAGAATAGGAGGAGGAAGGTTTGGAATGGCCAGCAATAATCTGCACTGTTTGTACTTGTTATTCTGTGAACAAGTACTTCATGCATTGCTTTGGCTGTTGTTCCATGGAATAACCCATCCCTGCTGGGATGTGAAAATATCTAAGTCATCATTAGTAGCTTTCAATCTGTATGCATCCAGAAGGCTGAGAACACTTGGTTGTTTTGTATTGCTCTTATTAAGTAGAGTAAATTTGTATTCTCTGATGTTATTTTGAAATCTTGGATCCTATCAGATTTTAGGGACTTGGAATTGCCTTAAATAACTGGGACACAGACATTCCTAAGTCTCCAGAGACTAACAAGCCAAGGAGTAAAAATTAGTTCAGATACATATCCGAGCTTCATTTAATTTTAATCTAAGCTTCCATGGAATTATTTAGTTATTTTGGGAATGTAAGGCTCCTCTGCTTAAAAAAAAAAAATGAAAGAAAAAGTTTGGACGAGATTTCACTTGGCAAAACTTGAAACCTCAATTTTGAGGGATAAAAATAAAATGCCTGGTCTTCTTCATGTCAATTATATTTGTAGTGGTTTTATTACATTTTCTGCTACTTAAAAAATTTTACTCTCTGCTATAAGCAAGTTAAGGAAAAGAGGGCAAAAACCTCACTATGGTTTCTGACAGATTCTGTCTATCATAGTAATATGCTCAGAGTAGAGCAGCTCTTTCACAGGAAGGCTTATTCACACATGGAGGAATGACTAAGTGTACAGCAAGATGCATAGACATACTACACTAAAAGAGAATATTCCACCTTTAATTCACCCCTTCAGTCAGATCTCGAGGTGTGCAGTCACTCAAGAGACAGCTGTAGTGCATAAGAAAATTGAACCAACCACGCAGGAACTCTCCAGCCCTAGGCAAGACTGGATCCAGGTAATGTCCTCACAAACACATGCCTCATACGTGCAAAGAGGCTTGAAAAATGACAGCTTTTATTTAAAAACCTGAAGGTACCTGTTTCTGGGTACACTGACATGGATTGGGGGATGCTCAGCAGGACAGTCTTGCTGGCTCTACTAGAGCCTTATGAGGAACTCTGAAGATAAAAGGGATATTCACAGGTTTTTGTGATGCTCTTAAAGAAGTTTTCATTCCTGTTATGTTACATTAGCCCCATTTGATATAAATGGAAATAATATTTAACTACTTAATGTCATGAAGCTGTTAACCTCTTTACAGGGCTTGGAGCTCCTCAGGTAAAAGGTGTTATGTAAATACAAAAATCTCTTCATACCAATACTTTCGTATGCCAGACTAACTTTGGAAGTTAGTCTTTGCCATGTCTTCCATGGATCAGAACTTTTTTCAAACCAATTCAGGGTTTTTCTACTCAGTTGTATTTCCTTTTCATATTATAATCAATTCCTTGTTGTCACACACCAATCTGCTGGATCCATCCCTGTTCATATGTCTGAAAACAGTGTTGCAAAATAATGTTCTCAGTGTTTTGAAACTGTCTATATGTGTTCAGAAATTAACCCTTCTATTCATATGGAGCTAATAAATTATCATTTTGTAATGAAATTATTTTATGTTTTCTTTTTCCATTATGTTCCATCTTGCCACAACTGAATTTTTTACACTTTATGGCATCATCGAGTGCTGCATTTTCTGTTCAGGAATACTGGTTTTAAGGATTTTTTATTTTTTATTTTTTTTTTTTTAAATCAGCAAATCTACTTCTATTACCTGCCAAAAAATATTCAAAGTAAAACATTTCTAATGATTAAAGTCACATGTCATTATTCAGCCTGAATGTTTGCTCTTTTATTTCCTTCAGAAATTCAGGAATGAGGTTCGCTTGTGGTGAAGGCATTGGAGCATTGCTGAGGAGAACTGAACTCCTTTTCAAGGCAGATGTTTTTTTCAGTGCAGTGTGGGAAAATTGCTTAATCCCTCTCGATCTTACTTTGCAGCCTGTGGAACCAAGGGTGTAAGAGTTATATCTCTGTAAAGTCAGTAACAGTTTGCTGAATCAGGGAAAGACTATCTACTCTGTCTCAGCAGAAAAGCTAGAAATTACTCAGTGAGTATTAAGACAGTAGGCTGCAGGAAAAGTAAATGAACTACCCTTTTACACAGGATGATCTCTGTTCTGACGAACACCCTCAAGAGAGCAGAAGCCTCCCATTCCTTACAACCTTGCTGGCTTTGGCAGGCGCGTTGTGGTTATTTGTAATGCGGGATGCAGATGACATGGAAATGTCTAAGCAATTATGGAATTCCGTGTCATGTCAGTTTTTTTCTTTTTTTTCATTTTTTTTTTCTTAGCCCAAAATAAAATCTCTCAGAGGATGAATACTGTTGGTGTGATGTGGGTAGGTATCTCGTGACTGGCTACTGGATTAAGCACATGTTCTTTATGCAAGTCTGAAAATCAGAAATATTAAAGCCTTTCAAGAAGAGATGTAAGCAGGGTGAAAACAGTGTTCTCATACTGCTTAAAAGTGTAACCATACTGAAAGTTAAGTCCTTTCCAGGAATTGGTTTCAGGTGTTCAAGAGGTGCTTTCTCATAGGCAGTCTGTAAAAATGTGCACACTTTACCATGGGTCTTCCTTCCCTGTTTTCTTTTGGTTATTAATCCTAGCACAAGCTGTGCTTAGGTGTTTGGTTTCCTTGCCTTACCTTATCCAAAGTGGCATTTCATTTATATGGGTATTGGCAAGCAAACATGTACCATTCTGAAAGAATTCATTAAATAGGGACATGTTAGTTTGCAGGTTTAATCCATATGATATTTATTGGCTGTCATACAGGCAGTGACAGGCAGCCAACACACTATTCAGTGGACTTTTCCATCCATCTGTTTATCCATCTGTTTTTTGAAAAATAGATTGCTTTTTTTTCTACCCAAAAAAAGCATTGTTCTAGCAGGCCAGTGAGATAAAGATATGATGATGTCTAGAACTCGTTATAATAGGACCATCTGCAACAGAGAATCGTAGAATCCTAGAATGGGTTGGGTTAGAACAGACCTTAAGATCACCTGGTTCCAACCCCCCTGCCACAGGCTGGGATCACCTTCCACTGAACCAGGTTGCTTCAAGCCCCATCCAAGATGGCGTGGTTAATATCTTGATATGAAATAATACTAGTAAGTGGTGTGCCTCCAATCCCCACACCGATATAATTGTTGCTAAAATAAACTCACAATGGACAAGATGAATTTACTGTCTAGGGGGGTGGAGAGAAGGAAAAAGGTAACTTTTTTACTGTCTTCTCAAGGAATACATTGCTCTCCACACCATGGGTTGCTAAAGTCAGAATGCTCAGAAAAGAAATTATTCTGATTTTTAATCAGAAGGGTGATACTAGTTTGTGCACTGTATTGACATAGTAAGAACATCTCCAAAGGAGAATGGAGTTACTCGGTTTTGATCAGGTGCTTTAAAACTCCATTAAAGTCATGTAAGCTGGTTTTATACTATCTAAAGCCTACCACTTTAAAGATTGATACCTGATTGTTTAATATTGCGTTATTCCTCAGTAACAAAAAATTGGGAATATGCTTTTGAGAGAAAAAGTAAAAAAACTCTAAACTTGCAAGGATACCAGCTATAGAAATATTTGCACACTGGTGATAACAGTAGAAGCACAAATTTCATGTGTCTGTCGTGTTGGTGCAATTGTGCTGATGGAGAAGTTGTCACAGAAGTTATGACCTCATTTCTGGTGAGCCCTAGGAAATGAGTATATTCTTTAAAGCCCATGGGCCAGCTGATTCACAGCATTCACACTGAAAATGCCTTAGTAGAAGATCTGATACGATTTATTTTGGCAACATAGTATTCTACAAAATTTGGATTCAAGGCCAGTGTCTGGCAAAAAAATTTCTGTGGGTTTCATTTTAGTAGCATTTTTAGCCTAAGAAATGTATGGATTGAGGAATGTATTGATACATAATTCCCAAAATATTGAGTGCTAGGGCCTTTTGCTTAAAAATATAAAGCCCAAGAAACTCCTGTGGATACTTGAGCCGATTCAAAGAAAGTTAAATATGACCTGTGGGAATGCTGGAACAGATAAGATGGTCCCTTCTTCTGCACAGGTATTGTGTCCCTCTATAGAGGGAGCGAAAGGAACTTGCTGTTTCTTCAATTTAAGAACGTTTATCCAGTATATGCAATAGTAGAGAGCAATAAAGCAAAGCGGAGAAGAATCAGAGAGCTATGGGGCAGGCTAATTCTTTTTCTTCTCTTTTTTCAGTGTGTATTTCTATTTAGAGTGGAGAGCATACAACAACTGCAAAATCAAGAGGACAACAAAGTAAGGATGATGATGTTGTTATTACTTGCCCATTAGACAAGTAATGTACAGTTATGACTATTTTCTGTAGTTTAGTTGAAATCATTAATGGTAATTCACCAAAGTGGATCAATTTTTAATATTTCTAGAGGGAGTTTGTTCAGATTTCATTATTATAAATAAGTTAGGAGACAAAGGTACTGTAGGATTTCCCCCCCACTTTTCTTTCCTGGGGTAGCAGTACGATTGTATGTATCTCATTGCACAATGGGACATTATGTGAAAACAGAACTTGAAAACCAGTTTTAAATCTGAAAAATACATCCAATTTTCTACAGCACAGTAGAAAGGCTATGAAAGAAAAAAAAAAAAAGAAGCAAGAAGAGAAACAAATAGATGGCTTTTGTGTTTTGTATTTGAAAAAAACCCATGGAACATCAGTTGCTTAAGGGCTATGGTGAAGACAGTTTTCGTTTTCTTAGAAACTAATCAGTAAATATAACATTTTGAAGTTTTGGAACCCTTGTCTTTACAAACAAGCTCTGTGGGCATTCAAAATGGACACTGTGTTATGAATGTGATGAAATGTACAAATCGGAGAAGTTTTAAGCAAACACTTAGGGAAGACTTTCCTGGCATAACTTTGAGTTTGTATGCAAGTTTAAGTAATTTAAAGGGATAATTTGTCTGTTCTATTGCTGAGAAAGAAAACTGCAAGGAATAACTGTATGTATGCATAAGGAACATGAAGTCTGTTTATCCCTAGTATAGGCCTGAGCCTAGATTGTAGTCTGGAAAAGATTAAAAATACAGCGGTTAGGTGAAAAATAACATAGATACTTATAGAAAATCTTGTTACCAGTCTTCTGACCTGTAGAAGAAGTAGATTCCAATACACTTTCTTGGGAATTTGTTCTTCCCCCAGGTACGGTAGAAATAAAGGAAAACTTAAGATACTTATGTGTGGGGTAAGGCAGTACTCAAGGCATGAAAAGATGGCCCTAGGTCTTTACATACTTCTGCTCATGTGATCCTATTGCCTCTTGGAGGATTTTTGTATTTGAACTTTAGATGATGATTTCTCTCAGCTTCATTGCCAACCTCCTATTTTGACCGCAGTCTGTCAAATACCAGTGAATGTTATTTTGGCTTATATTTAATGCTTTCTCAGAGTCCTGACTTTGCTTAACTCTTTGTTATCCTTTCTTTTTAGTGATGGTAGGAAACTTTGAATTTAACAGTCTCCTTGCAGCTGAATTCATTCCCACTTTCATCACTGTCATCTGTGACCACAAAAATGAATTACTGTATCAGTGTGTGTTACTATTCATATCTTAATTTCTCTCTTCTGGAAATGTCTATCTCTGTACATTTGGAAATGTTTGTTCAGAACTAAAAGTACTGTACTGATTTTTTACTCCTGGCCCAGAAGGAATAGCCAGTGCTTTCCTGCAGAAAATATAAACCCCTGAATCCTAATAAATGCACAATTCCAATTTAACTTACACCTCAAACATTCAGAGCACCTGTGAACTGAGAACTATGTTTCTAGAGGAGAAAGCAATTTTGTTAGTCATAGTTGTAAAAATCACCAAGTCCTAGAGATTTAGACGTTCACTTGAGAGGTACATATTAAAATGTTAAATTTAAGCATTGCTCAGGTATAATTCAGGGTCCTATAGAAATACTGCAGTCTCTGAAAAAGCACTCTTATCATCCTTGTACGAAGTGCCGCCAATCTCACTAAACTCTTTGTGCTCTAGACTGGGAAGGATGCAGACCAGAGAATGGCTGTCCTCAAACAGCTGTCTCTCCTACTGTCCAGGCTAAGAACATCAGCCTGGAGAAGAGAAGCTGCATGGAGATCTCACAGGAGCCTTCCAGTATCTGAAGGGGGCCTACAAGGATGCCAGAAAGGGACTTCATCAGGGACTGTAGTGGTAGGACAAGGGGTAATGGGTTCAAACTTAAACAGGGGAAATTTAGCTTAGATGCAAGGAAGAAATCCTTTACTGCGAACATGGTGAGGCTGTGGAATGGGTTGCTCAGAGAAGCTGTGGCTGCCCCATCCCTGGCAGTGTTTAACGCCAGGTTGGACAGGGCTTGGAGCAACCTGGTCTAGTGGAAGGTGGCACTGTCCATGGCAGGGGCTTGGAACTGGATGAACTTTGAGGTCTCTTCCAACCCAAACCATTCTGTGATTCTGTAAGAATCACGGAGAACTCAGCAAAGCCCACTGTTTTGGCAGGGGGTCCATCTTCCAGGTGGCCTGCAGGGTATGCATCTATGCCTGGGCTGTCTGCTTAGTTGCAGACATCATGATGGGTCTTCATTGTCTCCAGATTGGTGTTTGCCTCTGTACCCATTGATTTTATTGGTGCATATATTACAATGATTTTAAACAGAGCTTTGTAAAATGGAGTAGTCTTAAAAATGTCTGTAGTTGGTGATTCTGTGCTGGGTAAAAGAGTTCTTCTGGCATTGCTTGCAGCTGGACTTGCTTCCAACGTGCTACCCAGGAGGACTTGCTTCCAACGTGCTACCCAGTACTGACATCCACATTCACTTATAGGGCCCTACCACACCAGAGCCATGAGGTTCCATGGGTTGAAAGTTGGGTAAATTGAGAGAGATGTCTTGCGGTCAGTAAGGTGCATAACTTAACCCTGGGATCATACGGCTAACTTCCATTGAAAAAGGATAAAACAAAATGTAATGAGATCCAAGAGCAAATGTCAGAGAAGTTCAAGCATGAAGGCTTTTAAAAGTCCAGGAAACAATCTTTCTGCTTGTCTTACGGTTACTTTTCATCTGCCAACACCTGGATCTCCCTTAGCCATAAACCTCTATGGTATTAATAGTTGGCCTTTGCTCTCTAGTTGTTCATTTATTCCACCTGCTGTCTAAGAAGAATGCATACAAACCTTTATCGTATGTACCCGTCTTAAGGGAATTCCAGAAGGGTGTTACTGAAATTCAAGGAATCCACAAGAATCGTGTTAGGAAACCAATAATACTGTCACTGAGACATGAGTAGTTTTTCAAATACCAGATGAATTACTGTTTAGGTTTTCAACATGACTGTTTCTGCTTCCCTTCAGTGAATGTAGCATTGAGTAATATGGCTAAGGAGAGATACAAAGCTAGCTCCTTGCTGCACACAGACCTGCTTTATCTTTGAGATACTTTTGCAAAGCTATTTGTCTCCAGGCAGTGACATGCCAGGAGAAATCTTTACATGTAGAATACCACTGTGTGAACTCTTGTGAAACATATCTGATCTGCAAGGTAACATGGATGCTAATTAATCATGCAAATAGGCTCAGTCACTGCATGTATCTCTGGTTTCCCACACATTGCAGGAGCGTGGAACAGCAGTAAAAGTAGGACTACAGCTGCTCTGAGACTAGGCGCTCTTTTTTTTTTCCTCTTTCAGAAGAGAAGTGACCTTGACTTTGCTACTGTGATGAGATTTAACAACCTTATGTCAAATTTTCTTAATAAAAAAAAATAAAAAATGGTAAATTCTAATTCTGTTCTGGAATTGTGCTTCAAATGAATATGCTAGATGGAATATTTTCTTTATTGGACTCTGGTTGTACTACTGATAGCTGAAGTAAAAGGGGAGAAGGAAACCATTTGTATTAATTTTTGTCAGTGGCTCGTTGGGTGGTTTTTACATGGAGAGAGGAAAGAAAGGTGCTGTGGAACAGAGATTGCAACTTTATTGTGGCAGTCTGCATCCACTTAAAGTCATGATGATTCATTGTTTGTAAAAGATCTATTTTTAGTTGGCCTGAATTATATGGAGATTAAAGAGAATCATTAGCATAAAATTCCCCTTGAAGCTTCTGCAGTTGGTATAGTACAAAAGACTTTGATAAGATTTCTTCAGCCTAGATAACTTTGGAGAATCCCTAAGTGTGTGCAGGAGGCAGTTTGTTAACCGTACAAAAGCTTTTGTGGGTCAGTGATCTGTCCCTCTGAGCACAATGAGACTTTTCATACAGACTGCACTCCAAACCAATGCTTCTTAGAAATAGCAGCGTCAGAAAAAAGAGATAAAGAGGGAGAGAGGTACATTTATAGTTGTAGAGAAAACACACATCTTTAGGAAGAGCACTGATGTTGGGTTTTGCTGTTTCTTCTGCTCCCTCAATGCAGAATGAACACTTTTTTCATATAAGTGCATCTATCCAGACTCATGTTTCTCATCTCAGAAATATGCAGGCTGTTAGTGTGATTGCTATGTGGTGCATGTGGATGGCAATGGAGAAGAGGACAGCTACATTCAGTCACAGATTGTGTGAGCATATCTCTTCATTCATCAACAGGCTGTAGCGATGGAACACTGAAGAAGTGGCAACTTAAGTGCTTTAACAGGTAAGTATGAAATATGATGAAGGTGGCAGAATATATCATTGTTACAAAGCACTTTAAAAAGTACAACTTGCATGTCATAATATATTGCATCCATGCAAGGATTAGTATTTGCTATCTTAGGCAAATAATACCTTTGGTAGGGAAATCCAAAAGATACTAATACTGTCTTTTGTTTCAAAGAAGAAAATGCTAAAAACAAACTTTAGAAATCATGTATAAAATCATGTCATAAGCATATGACCTCCATACTTAGCTGGACAACAGACCTGCGAACCTGTTTTGTTCACATTCCCATAATACAATGAAATTTAATGTCTCAGTATATGTCATCATAGCTCAATTTGTCCTGCTGGCATACCAGTTAATTGTTAAAAGGAGGTTAAATCATGGTAACAGCACTTACTGCACAGAAATCATCTCTGAAATGTCCTTATCATTTTGTCCTGAAAAGACACTCATTCCCTTCCCAGGTTCTTCAAGAAAATACATTTGCTGTTAGAGGACAGGAATAAAAATAAAAGGGAAATCAAAGCCTGATCAGGAGAAATATGAGGGCATAAGTCTGGGTTTTTATTAAAATAGAGCTGAGATTCATTGGAAATTCATGTATGTGGAAGCAATACTTAGGCAAGGAATAAATCCATTGCAGTAATTCTCACTGTTACTGGAGAGACTTAATATGTCTTTTCACATTATGTGAAACCAGCAAACAAAAATAAGGGTCACAGCTTTAAGTAGAGTTGTTTGTAATATCTGTTAGACTGAGCAAAATGTCACAATATGTAGTCTTCCAGAAGAAGCAAACAGACTATTGAATCTTGGATGAATAAAGCATGTTTTCAAACTGCTACAGATTTTTGTCTTTTTGGAATGATGACAGCAGTGCTTGGGCTTGTGGCTATGATTGTGTGAAGACAATCGGACAGTAAGTTTTAGTGGGACCCCAGTTTGCTCCATGGTGCCAGAATGCAGGTCTGGTTTGAAAACTGTTTTATGCAAAGAAAGAGACTCACCAGCTGCAAAACAGGTGGTAACCCACCAGGGGCAGGCACGTATGAAATCACGGCTCTTTATTTGGATTACAGTGAAAGGAAAAAATGGAAGGATAAAAGGTAGAACAGCTGACTCAGAACAGCCTCCTGACTTTTTATTAGGGCTTTCATAGATGAAATAGGGGTTAGACTGCATGCTAGAATAATTGAAATCCCAAATGTTGACCATGCAGTGTGGGCCCCACAGCCAGGTGCATGCCTGCTCAGTATGTTAAGAAAAAATTACTGGTGCTAAGATATGACTTTGCATGGTGTATATATTTCTTTTATACATGTCTCTTATTTCTTTAGTGAAAGAAACTAACATTCTTTTCCTGTACTGAAGGATCTGGTAGAGTTACCATTGAGTCCCCAGTGGCTTCATCTTGAAATCCAGTGTTGTTAGTCTTTTTAGAGAATTTGGAACTGAAGAATGAGGTGGAACACCTTGCCCTGCTGTATCATCTGAGAGAATCATGTAAGGCTGCCAACAGAACTGCAGTTATTTCAGATCTGTCATGAGCTTGGGACTCAAGAGAAAAGTCAATTTAAAAGAAGATAATATTTTTCCTGTATATTTGTTGTTTGTCATGATAATGAAAGGAGAGAGCATTACATACAGCCTTTTTATAAGGGCTTTTATCTGGGCCTGAAATATTTTGTGTATAGCTAGCATTGCACAAAGTAGGGTTTTATGGTTTATAGGCAGTGCCAAGATGTAAATTCTGTCCAACAGTAACAGGGAATATTTCCCAGCACTGAAACTTGATTGTCTATGCTGTTTCCTGTTAGAAGACTCCTTGCCTCTTTTGTTTGGCCTGGTCAGACAGTGTTTTCCCTGATAGTTTCTTGGACGCAAAGTAGCTGGCATGGGCCAGGGATCTCTCCCAAGCAAAAGCTGGAAGCAATCAATTTTTTAGAAAAAGGTAATTTAATCTTAGAAAAGCAGGAAGAGTTTTTCAGCAGTGATGTTGGCAGATAAGCCCTGAGAGTATTTTGGTTTAGTTATGGAAATCTCTTATTTAAATCCCCTTTAAAAGTGGAGTTAGAAGCCCTCAGCACTTCCTAGAATTGAACAGTTCTGTCAAATAGGAAATGCAGGAGTACTGGAATTGGCGCTTTACAAAGTGCTGAAGTGCAAAGTTTTCCTGACTATACCATGGAAAAGATGCTAAGATTAGATAAAAAATAATAATAGAAAAAAACCAAACAGGATTTTATCAAGGAGGGAGGGAAGATAAGTGGCAGGAAGGAAGAAATCAGAAAATTGGGCCTTCTGGATTTGTGAGAAAAACAAAGCTTTCCAAGATGCTGAGGTAGTAGCATTCTGGGAGCCTCTGAAAACAGCAGAGGAAAAAGGATTGAAAATTATTAGGTCCTTTGTAACTTGGATAACCAGGTCACACTTGGATAACCAGGTCACACCACAGCCTGATGATTCTTTAAGGGTGAGGTTTTTAAAGTCAAAACATGTGAGGTTTAGAAAGGATTTATGTGAGGATGCATCTGCATGGTACGGGAAAGCATGAACCTCCTACTCTGTGGCCTGACATGTGGATGGTTTCACCAGGGCACCACTGACATGGCCTGCCTGTGGCAGAAGATGAAAAAGTGAATTACATTCCTTACAAAGTACTTAGTTAAATAAGTATGAGATGGATGGAATATGTGATTAGCTTCCCAGAATTCCCTAGGATAGTTCAAATGAGCTGTCAATGCATAATGTTCATTAGTGATCTTGCAAGAGAACATAAGGCTCTCCTTGTTGAGCAATAGAATAATTTTGCTGTCCTGAGGCAAGTTTTACTAAAAACCTGTGGTAGAATTTTTCTTGAAAGTAAGAAGTGCAAGTACTGCTTCTGAAGTAGTTGTTTGGACAGGCATTTTAGAGTGTTATTAATAACACTGCTAATATAATAGTCATCGTATTTCTTTCATTACCAAGATTTTAATATGCTTTTGCAGAATTTTCAGGGTTACTGGTCTCTCTAGTGCTCTCTACTTTCAACATGACCGATCATTAATTGCTTCTTTGCAACGTAATGTGGACTCCCTTCCTAGTTTGAGTTACTTTAAAACTATTCCGGAATCCTCAGATTTCTTTCATTATGACTCAAAACACTTTCCATAGCTATGTTTTTAAAATGGAAATAACATCTGTCTGGTGTGTTTAAAGCCTGTCTGTAGCAGATAATGTAAAGATGACCTTGGCCCAGAATCTGAAAGGGGGGGTGGGAAGCTGCCTGAACACTGTGCTAATAAGAACACAGCTTGTTCTCTGTGTAAAGAGGGGGGGAAAGCCAACTTCTCAGTGAACAACTTCAAGGCTAGAGTTATTTGAATAATTTTTCTGAATGACGTAAGACTGAGCTCATGAGAGTCAGATCAAATCCAGCTGAAGAGCAGAAGCCAGAGTCCAGCTGGGAATCTTGCTATTCACTGACTCACAATAAAGACGTTGATAAAATATGAACCGTCTGAAGTCCAGGTACTCCAGGGAAGGTAAGAACAATTTAAAATAAGACAATGAATAAAAGAAATTTTTCCAATTATTAAAGCCTGTTGCTGATGACAACTGAAGTTCGGTAATAGAATTCGTTGTAAATTTATATTTCATTGCTTTCATCATACTTTTGAGCTGGGGAGCTACTTATTTCTTGCATCTCACTGTCACTGTGATTCATTTTATTGCATCTTACTGTTTTATTAAAAATTAACAAAGAGTCACCATCTGGGAACAAAGTCATGAAGTTTTGAAGAACCTATTCATGCCAACTGAAATCCAAGGACATGCTGTGTCTGACTTCACTAGATCTTAAGGTGGTAAGGGGGACACTGACTGTTCATACCTCTGTTTTCCTTCAAAGTCATTCTTTCTTAGTGCTTCAGCTATAAATTACTAAAACACTGTTATACTGATATTTTGGAATCTGTATTTATCACTTCAGGTCTGTTCTGTTTGTATATGGCTGAACTGAATATTTTATTTCTTTCAGTCTGATTTTAAACCTTAGGACAATTGTGGTAAAGTCAAACTATTATATTGATGTGTCAGTTGATTCACTAGGGCTTTACAACAACACATCATTCTGCACACAAACTTAAGTTCTCAGGTCTAAGAACTTTAGAACCTATATGCTTACTCCTGGAAGTGTTCAAGGCCGGGCTGGATGGGGCTTGAAGCAACCTGGTCTAGTGGAAGGTGTCCCTGCCCATGGCAGGGGTCTGGAACTGGATGAGCTTTAAGGGCCCTTCCAACCCAAACCTTTCCATTATTCTATGGTAATATTGAGAGGGTCCTTTAATAATCCTCTTTAAGGATATGTTTGCTTCTAGGTGCATGCATACATACAGATCATACAAATACATTTCACTCTAATTATAATTTTTGCCTTCAAGTGAAATTAAAAACGCTTTGTTGTTTCAGCTTTTAACTCAATAGCATGCACAGTTGAAGCGTGAACAATGCTAACAGCGTTGAATTTGTGACTGCATTTTAGATAAAGCTGCTAGGAAAGAGCTAAAGTGCTGTGAAGAGCTCATTGTGTCCATATGGAGAGTATTTTGTATTGAGTTACCAGAGGGCCTTCAAGTGCTCTACAACATTTTACTTTCCATTGGTCAGCCTTCAAACCAAGGTTGCCACAAAGGTCATTTAGGAAATCCCTTCGTAATGAGCAAGCAGCATTGCTCTTATCCAGAGAGCCACCCTGCTGAGTCAGTCCTCTATTTTCATGCTGAGGGGGAGAGGCAAGTCAGCTGCATTTGCCGCAGAGAAGCATACACAGAAATGGCAGATCTTACCAAGGTGGGCTCCTGCCTTAAATCTATAAATCTTAAATCTAAATTGGTTGCAATTTTTGTTGCTTGTATAATAAATTCCAAGCAGTAGCTCCAACAGGATGGTGTGCACTGCTGCCAAGCAAAGACTTTAGTGGGAAGAGTGGCAGTCCTTGGGTCTCCGTCTTGTGTTTTCCATCAGCTTGACTTTGTTGATTGATTTGTTGCTTGGTTTTTTTTTAATCTAAGAACTGGTTTAATGAGTAATAACTGACATAACTAAAGTCATGAGTACAGGCCATGCATATGATACAGTGTTTGTATATAGTGGATAAAAAGAATATGTAACTAATTTTATTAAGGTAATTCTCAGAAGGAAACCTCTAGCTTTTAGAGCTAAAATCTATAATGATGTGATGACTTAAGGTCAGGTTATGATTATTAAGGTCACTCTATGTATGTCTACTGTAACAGTAGACAAGTTCCTTTCATAGCAGTTTATTTTACTAGTTAATATTGCTTATGAGTAGCATAGAATTTGCAATTAATTGTGCTTAATGAAGAATGGCTTCAGATTGCCTAACTGATTCCTCAATAATTTGCCTAGATGATTACGGAAGATTTTTTCTGTGCATTTCTAGGTATCGTTCCAGGTATTTGGGGAGGGATGGTTGTGTTGTCATTCATTTGCATGTGATACTGTTGTCTATGTAAATTTTGGAAAAACACATTGATGTAATTGATTCACATTTTGCTCATTGGATACCCTTTTTCTAAACAGTGAATTAGTATTTGTAGTGCACTTACTGACTGCAAAACTTTGTTTTGAAGGCAAAGACAAGTGGCAGGCTCAAAAAGTTGCATTGAAATGATGTTTCTGTGTTATTTTTAGAACAGCTGTAGAAGAAAAGCAGATTTATAGACCACATTTCTGCTTGTAAAAGATTTGTGGTGTGTATCTCCATCAAACTCTAAACCCATCAAATCCTGGTTTATGGCAGTTATAAATAAATCGATTGATGAGTAACAGAATGTTGCTTCCTGGTTGCACAGAAGAGGTGGCAGCCTATTGAAAGGCTCTCAAATGGTGGCCAGAAGTTTATTCCTTTAACTTGTACTGCAAAGCTTTTCTGTGTGGTCTGTATGTGTTACTTAAAGGAAGCTGGAGGGAGACACTGTATCACTTAGCTACACTTCAGATGCTGTGGCACATTTGGAAATTTCGACACAATTCTTTAGTTACTACTGACTCTAAAATGAGTGTGTGTGTGTTATTTTACTTAGAACAACAAAAATGAATTAACAGTCTTTGCATTCTGGAGCAAAAAAAATGACTGGCTATTTTGTGTCTGGTCACTTCAAACCCTCATCAAATAAACACTGTTTATTTGTTGTTTTCTATGTTTTGGTAGCTAGCTTAGGTTTTCTTGCCCTATGACTAGTTACTTCTTCAACCATTGCAGTTATCTTTCCTTCGTGGAGTAGGGAGTGCCTGTTTTCACCTTCACTATAATGTATTATTTGGATACTCATGGTAACCCTTTGTTGAGTTCTTGGTGTGTAAACTATTAAAGGAAGTTAATGGCCACTGTCTGTTATTTGTGCATATAAAAAATTGTGCTGTGCTGTGGTTGCAGTTTCTCTTTTGGTCTATGAGGGAGAAAAATGGTACCATAAAGTAGCTAATATATTAATTTCAAACTGTGTAATTAATTGCACTTTAATTCCATTTGATTATTGGACAGCGCTGTGTATCTGAAAGCCATTAAACTCTTTAGACAACAAGGTATGGAGGTTTCTTTCTGAATGTATTCTGAGGACAGATCTAGTAAGTTTTTCTGCCTACTCAGATTCTGGCTTTGGAAATTTCTAGTTTTCAAGCCAGAAACAAACCTACAGCTTGTATATAATAAATTTTTGTGATATAAATGCTACATTTTTAATGGACTCAAAAGCACATACACACATTTCTGGCCATCTCTGGTTTTTTTTTTTTGTTGTTTTTTTTTTCTTTCTTTCTTTATTGTGTTCAGGCGCTGCATTCCACTTTGGTACTTTCTTCTCGTAAGAAATCTCATCCTACTCAAGATTAATTCTGTGTACACCTGTTACTACTAGATCTTTTTTTGCAGTCCATTTGATCCAGATTCAAGATCAAATTCCATCTGCTTTTGTAGTAAAATCACAGTGTGTGCCTGAAGTTCAAGATCTCAGAAGAATAATTTGAGAAGGCAGTGGTCATCATGAGCTGACACTACTAGCTTCAAAGTGGCACTCAGTGGTGAAGGGGTACATTGAAAGAGGCCTAGGAGGTGGTAATTTGTTTTCTGCAGGAAGGGAGACTGTTCCTACTGCAAAGTGAGGAAAAAACTACACAGGTTCTTGAGGGAGAGCACATAAGCAGTTAGCAGAAGCTGGTATCACTGGGAAAATAGAGGTGAGCTGCCTTGGGAACACCAGAGAAGAGTTGATTCTGTGGGTGAAGGGTGGGTGAGAAGCTGTTGATTCCTGTGGCTTTGCAAAAAATCTTACAGGCTGGATTTTGAAATATCACTCTACTCTACTTGGTCTGGCTGAAACTACAACCATAAATAGCTAATGTGTGTAACTAATTAATGTGTGTTTTCTTTACATCAAAGAATAACTTTTGGAAGGTTGTGCGGGTATGGGAATTAGATTTGTTTCAATGTTCAAAGATTTATTGTTCAGATATATACCTTTTGTTTAGTACAGCTAATAGGCACACATAGATATAAGGCCACAGAGAGATGGAGAAGAGACTCAGTCATTGTCTTCCTTGTCTCCTATCCAAATGACTTGTTTTTGCTTGGTTCACCACACCTCCCATTCTTCTCTGCACTCCTACTCCATCAGTTGCAAGGCTTAAAGAATACTGCCACCGCTTCATCTGTTTCTGCCCTATCACCTGAGTTTCACTGGCTGCTGAAATAGCCCATCTGTGAGCAGATATTCTCTTTTGTTTATTTTCCATCCCAAGTATTATCAGACCTATTATGTTAGCTTATAGGCATGCTTATTTGTAGAAGTGGAGTACTGGGCAGCAAAAACTTCTAGATTCCTTAAAATAGATGTTTTCACTCTGTGGAAGTAGTCTTTAGAAACAGTAAAATGGTCAGAGATGGGGAGAGCCAAACATACAAGGTGCTTAAAAACAAGTATGGGTTTGATTTTCATTTATCATGCTAGGTCCTCTATTTTGTGCTGCATTAAATGACTGTGGGAAATCTCTGTCAATAGATTCTGAATTAGGAACTTTTCTGTGCCTAGATGTAAGACTTCGGAGCACTACGACATACAGGGAAGAGAGTAGTACTTGAGATGAAGGCCTTATTTAAGCTGATTTTTTTTCTCCTCATCTGATGTTTAGCCTTTTTTTCCCCACATGCCAAATGAAAAGTTACAGATGAATTGCAGCAGCAGCTGAACTTAAGACTGAAGCATGCTCAGTGTCCAGAAGGAACATTGGAATTTCTTAGAAGTATTTTGTGCATCCCAGTGACTGTGCAAAGGGTAAATGAGCAAAGAGACAGCTTCCAGATCCTAGTCCCTCTAAGCAAGCATCAGCCTCAAAGCATAGATGAAAATTTTCACTCTAGATTTGCAGTGTGCACATGCCATTTTCCTTTCTTTGTGATCTGAATTTGAAAGTCAGTCTCACTTTTGCTCTCTTTTTGTATAAAGAAGCACGTGCTGAAGAACTTAGTGTCCAGACTGAAGTTAACTTCTATTTGGAAGAATGATTATGGTGAAAAAACTTAGTAGCAGCTGTGTATTAAACTGCTTAAACTATTGCAGGTTTAAGTCAGTCTTTATAGTGTTGGCAGACATAGTTATAAAAATAATTCTGTTTTCACATCTGGATTACTAATGCTGAAATTAGAAAAGTAGAGAATATATATTTCTGAGTTCCAAAGTTTAGGGTCTGTTCAGGGTTAAATACTGCTTTATCTTTTTTTACTTCCCAGGAAAGTTTGCTGGGTGGTGTGTTTCCCTGATGACCCTGAAATACCGAGGATGCCCTGAAGGGGAAGTGCTAAAAAACTCCAAAATTTTCAGAGATTAGGCACTCTGAAAATGGCAATAAGAAAGATGGTCAGATTAATTTCTTATCAAACTGAGTTGATTCAGCGTAAGGAATGGAAACTATCTGATGTATTTTACAGATTAAAGCTAATTCTCCATTGACACACATGCACTTGAGTAGGCACATCTCTGTGACAGCTGAATTATAGGAGTGCTTTACACACACATTATCTTGTCACAACATAAGAACATCCTACTGTGCTAAAATACCTCTTCCATAAGAAACATGCAATTTCCCCATATTGCTGGGGAGGATGCTGAACTGCTTCTTTCTTCCTGCATTTTATTTTCACCTTCTATGGGCATGAGATAAGCAAATTTTTTTTTTTTTAAATTGTAAGCTATTCAGCTGCCTCTTTATGCTCTTCACCTGTTTCATAAATGCGTTTGTAGCTGTGCCTATGGCTGCATGGAAAATGCTGAAGGAAAACAGCAGTTTCATTTCAGGATTCAGTTGCTTATTTAAAGGAAATGATTATAAGGACTTTTTTCACATTTGTGTATTACTGAATGCCTTTGGTTTATGCTACTGGAATATAAATTGTGTTTGTATGCCTGAGAAACTTGCAGGAATATTTGGCAACAGATTTGTGGCACAACTTTCACTTTCCTTAACAATTTATACGGTTCAGCTTGAAGCTAGAGTTATGAAGCTTTTGAACACTTGATCTATATTAAACCAGGGTGCTATAGACTGAACTCAACTTCTCTCAGCTTCTTGTAAGGCAGTTCAGTATATAGGACCTAGTCTTGTAATAGGGTGCTGTTAGCGGCTCAAGTGGGACTGGGGCTGTTTGTTTCTGAGCTTGTTTGGTTTCCAGTGCATTACAAATTGCTGAAAGTATAATCATTCAGTTCAACATTTAGCTCTTGAAGGAGTTTTCCTGTTTTGTGGTGCTTATCCCAGGCTTTTGGTTCTGAAGACATAAAAAAATGTTGAAATAGTATTTCTCTTAAACAGCTACGTGCTTCTACAGGTAAATACGACCTTCAGTGATACAAATACTTAAGAAACCCCTAAAACATTTTGCTCATTTTTTGAATGCATGTATTGTTTTTGGACAACCTCCTTTTCTTCCTCCATCTCCTTGACACATGTATCACCTAAAAACTGCTGTTAACTGCTGGTTGGTAGTGTTTTGTGATGGGCTGGTTTGCTGAGGTGCTGCACCCTCCTCCGCTGATACACTGACCCATGCTGGGTGTGTACTTCTGTTGCTGCTAAAACCAAGGCAGAGGAGTTGGCAACAGTCACTTACCTTCTGAGCTGATTTTAGTTTTGCCTTGTTTGTGTACAGAACACCTGTTTTCTGGAATTCCAGGGCATACTCCATCCCAAACACAATGGTTGACTCTGGGTGGAGCTGAGGGTCTGCCCTGTGCATTAGCCCCTGTGCTCCAGGCTTAGAGTTACGTTTAGTTAGGCGTGAGGGGATGGGTCAAAACGGGCAGCATGGAACAAACCTGGTGCCTGAGAGCTGCAGGACAGAGGATAGTGCCAGGGAAGGGGGTGTCCAGTGGTGCTGCCACGACTGTGGCTAGAGCAGCACTCTGTGCTGAGGCAGCTGGCTGCTGCTATTTTGGGTGTCCCGGGCTGCCCACAGTGAAACAGTGCCACTGCCCCTGAGGAGGACTTGAGGTGAAGAGCAGTTACAGGACTTCACTGAACGGTAAGAAGACTTTGAGGTACTATTTTTAAGTATTATAATTCTTTGATTTGATTTGGTGTATTTTTTCTTCTTCGGAGAGGCTTACTGCTGTTTGGAGCCATAGTCCTGCACCGTGATGGGTGTGTTAAGGGAAAATGAATTTCTTTAGATATTAAACAGTTTTGTACCTACCTTTCTATTTATTTACTATTAATATCAACATTATACAAAGAAGAAAAAATATAGATCTTTTTGGAGGGTTGTTTTTTTTTTCTCCTCCTCAATATGTTATTTTCTGTGGATTGGCTCTTTTAGCATTGATAGATTTTACACATCTGTCTCATCAGAGGTACTGGTTTAGAAGCTTTTCTCCATGTTTATTTTCGTTTGCAGCATAACTTGTCTTTCCGGAGGAACTTGTTTGCGCTGGAAGTGTCCTCAGTGCTGCCTGGGGTTTGCCCTTGGCTTCTAGTGTTTACACACCCTGGCAAGCTCTGGATAACTGAAAGTGACCAGATGAGAAGCATAGATTTCAGAAGTAGCTGGAATACCTCAGTGTTCCCTGGTTTGGTGTGCCCTGTGCGAGGCGGGGGGTGTTGTATGCTGCCCAGGGTGCTGTGGCTGTGCAGCTGGAGGTGGCTTCACCACTCCTGTGGTGTCTACCGGCATCAAAGTGGTTTTACAGGGGCCTGATTGTTAGTGCTGTCACCGCACAAAAGTGTATGAGATGTCAGGTTACTTTTCATTCTTTATGTAAACTGGGAGATGTTTTGTTTTTTCATGTGTCATGCTTTGACTTACTATTACATGAATAATGAGCATGAGAGAAGTATCTTTTATTTCTGTTCACCAAAGCTGCTATTTTACAGAATTTCACAGTAATTTTCACTTAGAGAGCTACACAAGTCTCTATCATCCTCTCCATTTCAACACCATTAACATTTTCTGTGCGTGTTTACCTGTCATTAAGCTCACACATCCTGAATCTCCCACATGAAGGTTGGTTGCCATGGAACAAATTGTGATCCCATAAATGAATATCTTCTGTGTAGGAAAAACTTGAACATTGATCAGGTATTATTCCAAAATGTAGAGAAAAGCATATGAAGGAATAGAAGCTAATAAGATAGAAATGAATATGTATTTCCTGTTTAATATTCACATATGTTCAAGTTGTTTGTGTTGTAAAATTACACTGAAACACTGTAATATTATTTTGAAATATTGTGATATTACTCTGAGATATTGATTAATCAGTCTGAAACAGTAAAACATAACACACTTTTGCTAAGAATTTTGAATTTTTGATTCAGTAAATGCAGCTAGAGTAGTGCACTCAGCAGATTAAGCCTTTTTTATTTCTTTTACTCCTGTTGCACTCTTGTGCATATGCAATGCAAAAATAATTACAGATGCTTTTTTTTCAATAGAGTTTTTGGGTACGGTATGAATTAATCACTGGCATTCCATTGTGCTATAAAGGAAGGTGTTTTCTTTTGCATAAGTCTGGGCACACAGATGCTGTTGAAAGAAACTGTTTTGTACCAGAAAAGCACGTGAATGTGCTGAGTTATGAATCCAAAACACTTAACACAATTCTGAATTTTTAAAGCTTAATGTTTTCACCACTTTCTCATGAGGAAGGTAATTAACTTGTTACTATACATCAGGTCTGTAGTCGAATGAGAAAAGGCAATTTGCTTTATCATACTAGTGTTATAATTGATTCACATGAAGGCTGTTTGCAACTATTTTCCTCAGGACTTCTCTAAAAATTTCCTTTTCTCCTTTTTCACTTCCCTGCTCCCC
>JAOEHY010000075.1:0-39255 GCA_025447955.1 Psilopsiagon aurifrons | reverse complement strand
AGCAGCCTTCCAGTATCTGAAGGGGGCCTATAGGGATGCTGGGGAGGGACTCTTCATTAGGGACTGTCGTGATAGGAGAAGGGGTAATGGGTTAAAACTTAAACGGGAAGTTTAGATTGGATATAAGGAGGAAGATCTTTACTGTAAGGCACTGGAATGGGCTGCCCAGGGAGGCTGTGAATGCTTCATCCCTGGTGGTGTTTAAGGCCAGGTTGGACAGAGCCTTGGGTGCCACCGTTTAGCATGAGATGTCCCTGCTCATGGCAGGGGGTTGGAACTATATGATCTTAAGGTCCTTTCCAACCCTAACTATTCTATGATTCTATGATAATTTGGTTTTTTACATTAAGTTGGTGTGTTCATAGTTGTTTGAGTAGTCTTGTGCTGTTGGTGATATACTCCAGCATTAATGAAGTACCAATCAAAAATAAATCCCTTTCAGAATGTAGCAGAAGAACAACAAATTATGAAGACATACCATAACTCAGTATGTATCTGTCTAAAGTTACCTTTTTAGGTTATTGCAGAGTTTTTTTTCACTTTTTCTTTTTGAAAAAACAAAGTATGTTGGTATGCCAAGTAACCAAACATAATAAGGTCAGATAACTATCTCTGGCAAAACCAAACTTCGCGAGTCCCTGGTGTGAAATTAGAGACAAAAGCTAAAATTAGTCCAAATTAGCTTCTCCTTTTCTACCATATGACAAAACTTTGCAGATAAGGGTAATTAAATTTTCCATTTCATACTATGACTTAATAGTCTGATTTGTTTTAAATTATCCATCAAACTGCTCAGTTAAGGAATACACTGCTAGAAATCTGAAACTGTGCTTTCAGTTTCCTGACAGTCTCTAGGTTCCATTACAACATCATGATTTTGAGAGTCGCAGTGCCTTTGTTGTAAGAAAAAACCTTTTTCGTTGGAATTATGAATGCTACCAAACTTCAAAATAACTTCGTATCCTGAAAATGCCATTTTATCGCAACAGAACTATGCAAAATATATTGAAGTATTTGCAGGCATGCACCCACATTTTTAGGAAGTCTTAACACAGCAAAGTAGGTATTTTTATCTGTACTCAGGAAAAGAATGGGGATCGTTAACTTCCATTATTTCTATTTGTTTTAGATAAAAGAAAATACAAAGCTAGAACCATTCTGACCATTCAGAAGACAGCTAAACAGGGCTGTTTTGGAATTTGTTTTTCAATGGCTCATCACAGAATTATTAAAAAGGTATGCATTTAATAGACCAGAATTCATTGCAAGGAACTTGGAGAGAAAGTGGCAGCAAGGATGAAATGCAAATATTAGATAAAATTAGAAAAAGGAGGTTATTAGCAAAGTCAACACTTTACCAAAACATTTCTGGTGCTGGAGTGGCCAGCCTGTCAAAACTCATGCATGAAAATCCTTATTGGTCATCTAAAAAAACCAAGGTATGTGCTACACACTGTATAGAGCTGACGGAAGTACAGTTAGTAGCATACGGGAGGAAAAAGATGATGATGATGCTTCTTTCTTGAAATAAAGAATTTTGACCAGACTTGATAGGAGTAATCCAAATCTCATTGACATGTAGCTGCCTGAGACAGCCACAACAGATAACAAACCTTTTTCAGAAAGCTGGTGATGCCATGGACTACTTTGATAGAACTGGGAAAGGACTTTGTCCAGTAGCGGAGTTCTGCCTCCAGAACATCACACAGTATTTCTACAAGAGTCTAACACTTTGGATCAGCCTGTTAATTTTTTGAGTAAGACTTCCCACAATAATGGAAGCTAAAAATACGTAAAGAAAACCTCTCAAATCTACGTAGCTTAATGGAAAATTGTGAATGTCACATCTATGTAGGGCTCCTCTGCAATGCTGGCATGAAATTGTCTTTAGTATTATTTTGGTTGCTACTGCCACATAGGGTGGTAATATACCTCAGATGCATGCAAGTCTCACTAGGTAAAGATCATGTTCTATTTGTTTGAGAGCTTTAAACTTTTTCTTTCCCCAGCACTGACTTTGATACTTTCAGAGGTTTTAAATCTTACTGCCATGAAAATTTTCTATTACTCGCATGCAGCACAGCTACATCTACCACCACATCTAATCTAATTCAGCATTTGTATTAGCCTTCAGTCCTCAGAATCTCTTTATATTTCTATTTTCAGATCAACAGTTGAGAATGCTAAAAAGGCAAATTACAGTAGTTTACCTGTAGTGCCTTTTGTTTTGACGTGTTACAGATTTGGAAGCAATTTTGCCTGTCGTAACACACTGCCGAGTAGACAGAAGCTGGAGCTCACCAATGAATCATACACTTCTGAAGATACTTAACTAAAGATGGTCTTACACAATTTCAGTTCCAGCCTAGTGCTGTAGTATTCTGGTAAGTTAAGGGTAATGAAGTTTAGTATCTAGTAGATTTTTTGCCTATAAAATATATTAATACTGGTACTGGTCCTCTGCAAGATCTTGCACTCCACTTCTAAGGTTTGAAGTCAATAATGATGACAATCAACACTCTTCCACTGTCAGCATGCTCGTTCTTAAAAAGCCATCCAGCAGGTGAAAAAATCCAAGTTCTAGGAAAGCGACAGGAGAAAAAGAAGGTCTGCATTCAAACACAACTTCAAGGTGGGCTGCACAGCGCAGAACCACAATTAACATAATGCATTTTAAAGAAGGGGAAAAAAAACTTTCTTCCTCAGAGAGGGGATTTACAGAATTCTTCAAGTACTCCCATTATCTTAATAGCAGAAAAGCAATAAAAGAAACTGTGCTCTAGAACTGATTCTAGTTAAGTATAGATTAACATACAGCAATTTAATGTGTTTGGTGTGCAATGGTAATAGGCACCAGTTTCCCTGGACTACATAATTTCAAAAACCAAGCCATGCATCTGTTGCATTAGATATCCAAGCACTTTTAAATTTGAATGCTGACAATCTTATAAAGCTTGAAGACCTTTACATTAAGTTCTTGTACTTGCAAAAGAAGAAAAAACCCAAACCAATGAATGGTTTTTCTTATTACTGTCTCCTTTGTAAGATCAGAATATTAAGCTTAGCTGGAAAACAAAGACATAGCAGATTCTGGATTGTACAATTCCAGTTTGGGCACTTTGGCATTCTCGGAGGACTTTAAGCTTCACTGCACAATGCAGCATTGAAACCCAATAAGAAGATCAAGTGGAATAACAGTTCTTGTCTGTGATATAAAAATAGTGACATCAGACAACTGGCTGATTACACTGAAAATAGGTCAAAACCAATGATTTTAACAAATGTTAGCCAGCATATAGGGCAGCTATATATATGTATGAAACAAGAGTATAAGAAAATCTGGGCAATATAAGGTAGTTTTATGCTTTCTTTCAGCTAGAATTAGTGCACAGCACTTAACACTATTCTTTAAATCGATGTAGAGAGAACTGTCTCAACTGCTTCTTTTGTGACAATTGGGATAAAACTCTTGGTTGCATACAGAAAAGGTGTATCCTCCCTCAGTTTGTAATAGATTTCACTGATCATGTGTTGATACCTCTATATGTTAAGTCAAAGTAAAAAGTGACTAAATTAAAAGCCATAGATATGTGACCAAGAATTTCAAACATGATATTTTGCAAGTCATTAATTGAGTTTAGGCTATATATTTGATGTAAAGGCTGAGATGCTATCACCACATCTCGTAAGGCAACGGGAAACCTCAATGCAGATAAATGTGTAACTAGCATTAAAAAAACAGAATTACAATTATATAATTAGTATATGCTGATATTGTGTGAGGCACTCGACACTTCTGACTTAATCTGTGAGTATTTAACTGTCTGAGTTTCACTTCTGAAGAATACCACAGAGAAAACCTTGCAATCTAAATATTTTGGACTAAATCTCATCCATATCCAACACAAACCCTGATGTTCTCTATTCCAGTCGCAAATGCTTCTGGAATATTAATCTGGGCAAAGAGGAGGTTCTAAAATACAGACTTTTACATAACAGACCAAGTTATACTCAAATGTTAAGCTTTATATACCATACTTTGTTCTTCAATTGACACACACCTCATGTATAGAAAGAAAAAAACCCAGCTTGTATTGAAAGAATTCATATATGCAAGGCTGGTAAGTTTAAACAAGATAGCGAATATAAAATTATCATCAAAGATCAACCATGATCTTTAAAGTTGCAGCTGATTTTAAACATTCCTTTTGCTAGATTCCTTGTACAGCAATTTTTTAGAAGTATGAACACTCCAAATCTCCTCTATTTATAGGGAAGTTTGTAACAGGTTCAATTGGAGACATCAAAAACATTTTAAATAGACATCACAAGATGCATCTGTAGTTTAAAGGTCAAATTTATTAGGAGATTAAGAGATGTGTTATACACGGACTATAAATATAGCACAGCTGACTTCATTCACAGTCAGACAGCCAATGCCAACCTATTTTGTAGACACCCTTGTTCTTTTGTTCCAAGAAAAGTTTGCACCATAAGACTTGGATTTAGGTTTTGGAATCTTCTTCTCTTCAACGTCATAGCTCCAGCCTGGAGGTTACAGGGGAAATGGGGGGAGACAAGAAACAAAGAGAATTCTAAATACTTTCAGCATATGATATATAGCAAATACAGTGTAAACCTTTTAACTTCAATCTTTTTCTCCATGTTGGCATTCACTAGTTTATTCCTTTCTAGCTGGCAGCAGAGAATACTGAAATGTCATAGGTGTGACATATGCCCATTCTCTCAGTTGATATAGAGTTCACCATACTACGTATCTCCGTGTTCTTTACTCCTGCAAAACACTTGACAGTCATCAGTGAAAATCTCAAGTGACTGTCCTGCCAGTTCATAGTTCCACAAGTCCATAGCATCATGGTCGCACTAAGGCTCTGTGTATTGCTTGGACAGGAAATGAAAATAAAGATAAGAAAACATGGAAAAAACATAGAATCACAGAATGGTTTAGGTTGGAAAGAGCCGTAAGATCACCTCGTTTCAACCTCCTGCCATAGACAGGGATACCTCATACTAGACAATGTCATCTAAGGCTCTGTCCAACCTGGCCTTGAACACTGCCAGGGATGGAGCATTTAGCACTTCTTTGGGCAACCTGTGCATAACCTTACCACCCTCACTGTAAGGCTGGAAGGAATAGAGACCTTGGAAAGCTAGAGAAAATATAAGGGTGGAAGGACCAAAGAAAGGAAAAGCAAAGAAAAAACTTCAGCATTAGAGAGGAGTTTAATACTTAACATTTTTAAAGAACATGAAAGATTAGGAGTAAAAGGAAAGAGAATGAAGTGATAGAAGACAAGTAAATTACGTGATAGTTAAGCAAGAGAAATGCTAAAAAATGTCAGAAAGGAGGAGGTGGAGACATTAGTGTTTATGTAAATCAAAATGCAAATTGGTTACAGCCTCCAGGTGCCTGGAAAGGTGCCAGGGCAGCACTCAGTATTCCAAAGTTTGGTCTCTTTAGCTGCAACATTTCATTCAAAGTTGAGATACTGGAGTTGAAGTTAGAAGTGGTTAAGTATACAGTTTTAACTGGTACTGATAAGATGGTACTTTTCTTCCTTACTTTTAAAACAAAAGCTTAAAAAGTCCTAAAAGGTTTAACATATATCTAAATATTTACATTTAAAATGTTCACAGAAAATACTCAAGATACAGCTACACTTCAAAACACGTTTTGCAAGATACACAATTTTGTGCCACCATTTTGTGTATTCGCATGTCACACAAAAATCACCTTGATGTTTATTAGGCTGAACCAACATTAATTTACAAATTAACTACTGTCCGTTAAAAATACTGGAACAGAGAGAAGTTTTACAAACATATTCTTTCCATCTGTGTGAGCATTGGCTTTTGCCTCCTGTCCTGATTAAAAAATGTAAGCTTGAGTAAACAGCCAGAACTAAATTCAGGGACAGACTTTGGTATTGCAACATTCAGTATTATAACACCTAACATCGAGGCATTTGGCATTTGGAATGTAACCTACAGCAATAAGTTATTGCTTCATCTTCTTATATACCAGATCAAGAGGAGCTGAGTGCCTCCAAAAGAGATTCGCAACTGCCAGCGCAATGACTTGGGTTGCAGTACTTATCCAAAATACACTGTTAGTTACATCTAACTTTGGAATGCAAGAGGTCACCATACGTGATAGGTTTCAAACACTGGAACAGCCTACTTCTGTGAGGCACCTTAATTTGTTCATGACAGATAGCAGAGGCCACTTTGATAAAAATACAACAATGGTGAGGGAAGTTATTCTTGCCAGAACCCTGCCATACAAACCAAATAGACAGAAAGCAGATTTCATCATCTCTGGAAGAACATCCTCCTCACCAAGACTGAATGGCAAATATTAAGCCTCTCTATCCTTGCATGTTTTTAAAAACTGCCTTAGTGATACCAGACAGCACAAAAAAGAATTCAGGTTGACAGGCTACACTCTTTAATTTCATCCAATTACAAGTGTTTCCTCCTTGCCTCGACTTCAGGCCATCCTCAGCTGTCATATTTTGGACAGAGATCTCTCCCTTTACTGTATTCAGTGCTGTTAATCCAACATTTGAAAACACATCACATGGGACAGGCAGAAAGACAGCTTGCCTCAGGTTCCGGAAGTTCTTAGGCAAGAAAGAATCTTTGGTTTCCCAATCACAGCAGAACCCCTGCAATATCTAGGATTTGCAGAAATTAAATTTTATGTTTTCAAGGAACTTTGTAATGGGAAACTCAGTTGGTTCACATGGGAAGGACAGAGAGGTAAATACTTGTGTTCCTAGACTTAAGACATGTTTCAGTAACACCTCAGTTTAGAAGTTCCATTGTAAATGTGTAGCTATGTTTTTCATTCCTTCTTAAAACCAGAGCTAAATATAGAGAAATCGTATTTTCAGCTACATCTGATACTGAAGCTTTTACTACAGAAAATACTAAGCACATATCATACACATAAAACCAAGCCACCTTAAATAAAATAGAATAACAAGCCTAAAGTTCAGCTGGTAGAATTTCAGTGTAGTTTTCCTGCTCAATGGAGATTCATTACTAACTTGGTGAAGGCCTAGAGTTTCTACTTTATTTTACTTGAATCTTCATTTCGAAGGACAAAATAAAACATGTCCAAAGATATGACATAACTAGCTCATTAACATAGTGCTACATAGGCCAGGATTCAGTCTTTTTCCCTTTTAAGGCTGAATTACCCAAGAAAAGTAAAGCAACACCAGATTCTCCCAAATTTCGTATCTGTTCATAAAACATTACAAAATACTAGTAAAATGGCACAGTAATTGGTGCAATATTGATATCAGTCAAATATCATATACACATTAATACCAATGCATATATGATGATCATATCAATTTCTAAAACTGAATACAATTTATTTTTCAATACAATTAAGACTGTAAAATTTAAAAAAATCCACTCAAAGAAGAACAGACGAATTAAATTCTACCATTTACCAATAAAAACTGAAAATACATTGCACATTAAATGGTTTAGCTTCTTATTTGTATAAGTTAATGGACTTCCCCTGTTTTTTGGATGTACAACATAAGCCATGCAAGAACTTTACACAGTTTGATCAGACCAGGGATCTACTGTCTAGCAGCTGAAAGATGTAGACCACAGGGAAGACTTCTGAAGAAGCATTATTTCTGGTTTTAACTCAGTGAAATTAATCTTCCTCACATCTACAAGCACTAAACATGAGGCCTAGGCCTTAAAGGAAAATTTAATTGATTAAAAAACCCCAAAACAAAACCCCAAAAATGCAGAGAAAAATTCATACCATCACATAAAAGGACCGATGAATATTCAGAAGGCTGAAATTGTGGATACTGCTTGTGGTACTATAATTCTGTGAGAAAATGCAAGCCTAAATAACCAAAAATGTTTACAGATAGAGTTCTTCTGATACATGATTAGCTTTAAAGTTATTAAGTAATTACACTGGCTTTCCTACCACCTTTTCCTCAAATATGAACAACCATCAAATTAAGTGTATAGACTTTAGTAATGTACATGGGGAAAGTTACACGTAACTTCCTCAACCTATAACTTCTGCAAGGGGGCATTGAAGGGGGAGGTGCTGATCTTCTCTTTCAGTTCAGACTGGACATTAGGAAAAGGTTCTTCACTGAGAGGGTGGTCAGTCCCTGGAACAGTCTCCACAAGGAAGTGGTCATAGCACCAACACTATCAGAGTTCAAGAAGTGTCTGGATGATTCTCTTAGTCATATGAGTTAATTTTAGGTAGCCCAGCAAAGAGCAGTGAGAGCTGGACTTGATGGTCCTTGTGGGTTCCTTCCAACCTGAGATACTCTATGATTCTAGGATACAAGCAACATGGCTAAAACTGAAGTCCAACATGCTTACTTAGTAGTCACCTAATTTTAGTTTTTTCTGATTATCACTCATTATTATTCACAAGAGTTCTGACAGTCTTTCAGAATTCAGATGCTCATGTGAAGCCTTCAGACAGAAATCCCACTGCCATGTAGCCAGGACCACTAGCCTAGGATACTCTTAAAAGTATCAACATTAATTTTTCTCCAAGACTTGAGCAGGCTCAGTTCTCACTCAAATCACAGATACTGACAAAAGAATCACAACAGGAATGCCAAGAAACTGAAACATTTTTCCAGAAAGTAAAAAGCCTAGACTCAATGCCTTTAGCAACACAGGAAATATCCCCCTCACCCTTAGTTTTCCTCCTCCTCAACTGGAGCACTAGTGGTCTGCCAATATTGTGAAATAGAGGAAGGTGCTTTATTCTTATTTTTTTCCTGTTGTTAGATCAAGATTGTCTACAGAAAGTCGAAACCCTCATACCAAATACATACCATTTTTTTCAGCAAAAGCAATGGCATCTGCTTTAGTAGAGAAAGTAAGAACCATGTTGGATAAAGGATCAGCTCTGTAAGAAATCAGATGACAAATTTTAAGCACATCTGAAATATAATTATATCTGTATCTCAAAAGCTAGTCAAATGCTCTATTACACCACTTTCTGTAATACACCACCTCACAAGCCATTCAGAAATTTTCCTTATCTCCAGGATTAACACTTACACACTGCAGAGCATTGTTTCAGTCTTTCAGCCTGTTACTCTTCTCCCAGTTCCTTGCAGAAATTAGTATTTTAAGTTTTTTACTAGACAAACATGTCTAACCACCTGCTCAGGTCACAGTAAATGCTCTGGAATAATCTTTTTATTTTAAAGCTGTCTCTTTTTGGACAACCAGGAGGCTTAAGTAAATGTTGAAGATTTCAAGGAGATCTGGAGTCTGCAGAACAGCTAGAGGAAGAACAGTCTTAAACAGGAAAGACCAGAATATCAAAGTGATCAGAGCAGGAATTAATCAGAGAATGAAAAGTACATAAAAAGCTTCAAGAGTTCAGCTTTGTCTGAGGTCACAAGACCTTCACAGATCATTGCAGTACAGCAAGCAGATTGAAGGCCATCACTGAAAATGAAGCTCAGAAATGAAAACTGCTAGCTAACTAAATACACAGTGGTTAGTTTTAGATGATTATTTATTCCTTAACTGCATTTCTAACAGGAATCAAACAGCTTCATGGGGGAAAAAAAAGAAGAAAATCTCAGTTAAAAAACCAAACTGCCGTCTTTGTTGCTATAAAGGCTCATTTTAAGAACAGTGACAAAGGATGAAAAAAAAGGGGGTTTCTAAAAATGAATCTACAAAATTTCAGAGAAATAAAGATACTGGTTGTAGCTGCACAATGATTAGATAATGCTTCCTTGAGACAACACTGCATAGGAGTCTGGGGGACAACTGGGACAAGAAGACCAAATTGCAACAAACTATTAAGGAGCTGCCTCTCAACTCAACTGTTCTCTCTTTGAAGCTAGAAGGGTTATGAAAAGAAAAAGCAACCAAAGATACACTGAACTCTCTACAATAAAGGACAAAGCCTGTGACTGCTGAAGGGGGAGGGGAAGGGGGAATCTAGCTTCCAGCAAAGACAACAATGTAATTTTATCTGATGTACACATGGAAAAATGGAGTTTGCTATATATCCAATATATTCCCCCAATAAAAAAGAAAAACCAAAAAAGGATAAAGGCAGAAATCACACTTTCACAAGCCACTAAAATGTCTCTCTTACAGACATTTAAAGATCTTTCTTATAAAGGCAGTAAGGAGAAGCAGAAACGAAGAATTACTCCATGATGCAATCACTGGAGAACCAAGTGACCCAAATATATTGCAATACTGCGACAACTTTTGCTTATCATTCTTCTCTTCCACAACTGGGGTTGGAAGAATCTTCTCAACACTACAAAGAGGGAACAAAGAAGTTTAAGTCTGAAGTGTTCTGAGAGATGAATGCCTATGCAGGACTGCAAGTTCGGCAAAAACTTTCCAGAACAGAGGCAGTTTGGAAATGAGGAGTGTGCAGAAATTATCTGTTCTGTTTTCATGTGGGATCATCTCTCATCCAATCTAAATGCAGCTTTTTATTTTTTATTTCTTCCCATAAATGAGCTATCCATGTGTTAAATTTGTGATAACCTGTGACCAAACTGGAGCTCATCATGGCCAGCATGACATCCCAGAACTGTCAGCAATAGCAGTGCTGCAGGATTTCTTATGCATGCCCTAAACTTTCTCAGTCACTACAAACTTGGATTCCCCATTTTGTTCTCTTATGAGATCTTTTATAATGAAACCATGCATTTCCCCTGTTTCTTTTTTCACAGCTTTATAGTAAAAGATGTGCTCAAGAACTATCCATAGGCATTCCTGTAATGAAACTCCCACATTACAAAAAAAACCAAACCCAACAAACCAAACCAAAACCAAACAAACTACAGGTCCATTTTATTTAGATCTTCAAATGAATAATTTTCACTGGGAAAGAAAATATACACAAGAAACAGCAAATTCAACAACAAAAAAAAAAAAGAAAAAGCCAACAAGACTCTAAAATGACAGAAATATAGCAAAGACCTACAAGTAAATAAGTATATTGAGTTCAGAGGAAAAGAACTCTAATCCCTAGACTCTAAAGGGCTCTAATCCACTAATCCCATTACATTATTCAAAAGTAAATTCTAAGTTAGAATTGTTCTTTGCAGAAATTAATTCTGAAAAGAATAAACTCTTCTTAGGTATTTCTGGATGTTGAATGAGAATTTGAAACTACCAGAATTTTGCACTAATAGTTTTTGTGAGAATTCCTTTAAAAATTGAATAAACTAGTTTACGAAACCCTTAACCTTGCAGTGTCAATTTTCAGCATGGCACTTGTTTTGGGCCTACCTGGAGCCTGCTTACACAGGAAATACACTTTTTCCAAAATAAAAACACATGCAGAGACAGAGTAATTCAAAACAGCTATTCATTTTTAAATTCCCACAGTAAACTCACTCCAGGACAATTTAACATACAGGTAAGCCCTTAATGCCATGGTTTATTTTTCTGGATGGTTTATTTAGCACAAATGGTTTTAACTGTTAGAAAGGTTAAAAGCCATTGTTTTGACTGAGATCCCGCAAAATCCCACCCAGAAAGTAATTTGTCTGGGGAGGTTAAAATCAGTTAAAAAGCAAAGTGGGATTAGAAAAAAAGTTTAACTCAATCTGGACTAAAGCAGGTGTTACTGGCACCTGCTACACTGTGATAATTTGTGCACACCTCAGTGACTAGACACCTGGGGGGCACATAAGAGGGAGGGAAAGGCGTATTGCTGGTCAGCGGTCTATCACCCAGTTAATCAAGGCTCTGTGAAACAACATGGTCAGTACTTGCTAAATAGAGTAGTTGCCTGCAGTAGTTGAGTCATCCAAGACATATACGTATTAAGTCATTGTCATCTTATCCTCGGAACAAGAATTTAAATATGCTTAAGATAAAATGGTGAAAAACTGCAGGATGTGCTTAAGATGAGGTCATTGTTATACACAGGCTTAAGATCTGAAAACAGCTATTTTAACTATTTTAGTAAAATTAGTATTTTAATTCATATTCAGTACTTTTTCTCATCTAATGGTAGCTGAGCTTGGCTTCCCTAGTGCTTTTCAATACCAATACAACCAGGATGCTACAGGTGGTGAGCCTCCTCAACTTTTATGGGAAACCAAGATAACAGGAAGACATGACTAGATGATCTCGGAATTATTCTGAATTAGTAATTCTGGATATATTTATTTTATAAATAAATTAAAAAAAAAAAAAAGGTCTAGAACCTAGGTATTGTCATATTATGCTAAACCAAATTTAAAAGATGCAATTTACAGCTGAGTAGCATTTACTGCTTAAGGCAACTAATAACCTCCTGCCCCTGATGCTGCCATAGAGTAGCATCACCACAAATGTAATCCTTAAAATCCGTAGTTATTAACAACTTCTTTCAGACTCTTCCAGGTGATGTTGTGAGCTAAAATCTGCTTTTAAATGAAACAGATCATTAATCATATGACTAAGAAACCCGACGACTTACTGTAAGTACTGTTAAAACACAGCAGGTTTATGGTAGAAAGAATATTTCAAACTTAAAATTTACATGACTAGTTAAGAGCGAAATACAGAAGAAAAGTATTTCCAAAATCAGTAACTACTCACGTAGATGCCCAGCCCATTAAAGGGTTCTCCCAGCGCTCCCTGTTATCAAATTCCATCTTCCATTTCTTCGTATTGTTAGCACCTGACTGCATTGCATTACGTGCTGGAACAAAAATGTGAACTTTCCTGGTTTTGATGTGCTCATCTGGAACACCAGTTAAAGCAGTGATATCCTGTGAAAAACACAGTTGAACTTGTTAAAAAAGGGTTCACATAAAAGGCTTGTAAAACAATATTGCTTATGTATTTTTACATAATTTTGTGCTTTATTTTTATTAAGCTACCAAACAAAAAAAAATTAACAAACAAAAAAGAGGCCAAAAAATATGTTACGAGTTCAGTTACACAGAAATGAAGCTAATACACATTGGGGCTGCTATCATCCTGCTTTCCCTGGCTGAAGCAGGTTTTGCATAGATCATTTACCTGAACTTGCTCATCTCCAGGCTATACAACTTGCTAGAGCCAGAGGACAGACAGAACTGCCTGAACATTCCCTCCCACCCTCTGACTCCAGCTGTGAAGTCAAGACTGCTCCAACCTGCGCCAGCTACAGAAAATGTGGCAATACATAAACTCTTCTTTCTCCCTTAAAGAAAATATTAAGAGCATTAAATATCAACAAATCCCCATTTTTTTACTTTACCATTAGCAATCTAAACTTCATAGGAACAGGTCTATTCACCAAACTCTTAGCTAGCCAACTATGTGCTGCAGTGTAAGGGTTTTCACTTAGGCTTAAGCCTGTAGCTATTTATGAGGCACCAACATCCACACCGACATAAGCTATGCTTAGGATGAAGGAAGAGGCAATAGGTTAGCTTTCACACAATACCCCAGTAAAAGTGCAGAGCAGGTGCTAGAAATCAGCTCTCTTATTTCTCTGTTAGTTATAACATAAAATTAACCCTCTTGTTGTGTTTCAAGCTATGACTATCAGCTTTTGAGAGTCAATTCTTCTGATGTTCAAGAGAGGAACATCTGGTACTGGTAACATTCTTCAGGATTTCTGTGAAGGACAAAAGGATTCAGGAGAAGTCAAACTTCAAAGAAAAGAAAACAAAACAAAACAAAAACCACAGGCATTGTAACACTGTATATAGTCAGTAGTAGGATGCTCTCCTCTACTAAGGTTTGGCTTGTGAGACCTCAACAAATAAACCTGACAAAGATAAAAACCGAAGGATCACAAAACCAGCCAAAAAATATTAACTCACTTTAACAAAGAATAAGATAGGAAAAAACCTCACAAGAATTGCTGTAAAAAATTACCCTCAGCAGCATCTGATATAATCAAAGTGAACTTTCTCGCTAAAAACTAAACAGTAATTACATAAAATTAACCTGTCAGTTCACCCTAGGAAAGAGTGAAATCAAACATCAAATCCATCTCTAAGGATGCTAAACTACTCCTGTTCCTTTCACGCTTAAAAGGCCAGTGGGAGCTCCTTGGTCTCTCTCCTTGCCTCCCCTACCCTTCACTCCACTCTCCAGGAACAAACAATAAACTGGTGAAAGTCCAAAAAAGTGCAGAAAAACTTTGGGCATATTGAACTCATCTCACCAGTACTGCCATGACTTGAATTAAAAGGAAAACAAGTTTAAATGAAACACTGTGGCTTTAAACGTCTGCAGCTACTAACTTTATGGGATTTTGTTTTGTGGTAAACTTAAAACCTCTTGGTGCTGTCACCAGATCATCTTTTGAAATGAGGCAAGTCTCATTTTTCATTTTACTTCAAAAAAGTAAGTTTCAGGAGGTCAATCCCTTAAAACTACAGAAAGGAGCAAGTTTAAAGTGTTTGACTTGTATTTGCAATTAGAACAGCAAGGGAAACAAACAAGCATGCAAACTAATTTTCCAACTTCTGACACTTCCACCCAGACGACCAAAAGAAACTGTCAAAATATCTCAACAGTTCCATTATAAATGCTTTCATCAGGACCAAGTAATGTTTATTTTTAATATGAGTCTAGCAGTGATACGAAAAAGAACCACTATCAGTCACTGGAATGTTGCAACATGTATGTAAAATAACACCTGCCAGACTGGCATTTCTGAACTGAAGCTTGAATCACAGTATAGCTTTAAGTTTTCTTACTTGAATTGTCAAAGTGCTTGTCTAATGAAAAGATTTTTACCTGCAGCAAAGTTTAAATGTTTCGGCTTGCTTATTAATAGGAATAGACTACTATATTAGCCTTTATTTCTGTATTTAACAAACATGCTTACTTAGAAAATGTAAGCTCATTCACAAAAAATTATTTTTCCCCTCTGAAATAATCAGCTATATGCAAAAAATTCTGGGCTTGTTATCATCAAATATCTCCAAATATGCAAGCTTCAAAATAGCTCAAAGCTATTATTTTTTTTTAGCATTATTATTCTCAGTAACTCATATGCCCATTACGAATTTTATGCCTCAGATGTAGAGGGTTCTTAATTGCTCCGGAATTACCCAGAATTATTAATAAAAGATACTATGTTCAATATTATTATGGACATACAGAGTTTCCTCTTTTGAAGTCTTCACACCAGAGAACCACAGAAGTACTACACACCAGTACATACAGAACACAATCTAAAATCCAGCAAATACTGTACTTATGAAGTAACTGTAGTAAAGAAATGCTTAGACTTGTTCATCTGAATGAAAATAAAACCAAAATCGCAGACAAACTGTAAATCCCTTCAATCCATGTTTTTTGGGGCACTCAGTTGGCTTCAAATCAAAGTTATTCCACTAATAATATAGTATTTGTCCTGTAAAAATCTTTTCAATGCGAAAACTAAAACCTGCCTACTTTCCAAAACTAAAATACCTACATAGTATTGCTAGCTCTTCATACTTTGATTCATTATAGCTGAAGTTTCCATGCCTTCTGGGAATCTAGCAATCATTTATTGATATCTTCCCCACTTTGAGGCTGGCAATTGAACACAGTTGTTAGGACAATGAGTTTCTGGTTTTTGAAGCCCAAGTTGTCCTGACATAAAATCACTCATTTTGCTTGCTGTAGACGTGTAAGATACTGTAGCATAGCTGAGCTGTTGCCAAAGATATGGAATAAAAAGGCTTGGCATCTATCACATACTTGACACCTAAAGAGCACAGAAGCTCTAAAATTCCTATTCCCTGTAGGCGCACTCTTAGTCTAGACAAACTGATTTCTCACACTTTTAAAATGCATTACAACACTCTATTGTGATCATTTCATCCACACAGCTCCAGCTAGTGACAGAAGAACCTGTCCTTTAAGCGACATTTCAATGGGCTAAAGCTCCCGCTCTAAGATGCCATTAAAACAATATAATACTTGAAAAGAACTATGCTGCACTGGGTTGAACTCTTTACTGGGTCTTCAGTTCTTTGTTCTGAGTTCAAGTTCTCATTGAAACTACCTGTGAACTGACTTTCCAAAACAAAGATGTTTTTGTCAGCTAGTTTCACATTACTATCTCTTTTTTTTTTTAAAGTGTTCCATATTGAATTTTGCAATATTAGCATATTAAAGTATTAGTGAGGTGTTCAGCATTCACAAGTCTAAACAATAAGGTGACATTACAAAAGGTTTGAGATTTGAACTGTATAGGTTTGCTTTACCAAAAATTAACAACCTGGTTCACATTTTTAACACAGCCTATCATCTAAAAGGTGCATTTTAACATTCCATATTTCTTAATATACAGAGGGGAAGATTTAATAACAGCCAATTGTTCTTATTTTTAATTAAAATACTCATTTTGAGGCACTTTAGCTCTTCTTAGATAAGCTGAGAGGGTCAAACCACTTTTTTTTTTTTTTTTTTTTAAATAGCAGAAATCACATTAAATTGCTTACAAAAGGAAGTTTTGTCTTTATTGTAACTTACGCTATTTAAGAACACCTGTCATACTGGAAGGCCTTGTAAAACTGTTCTGGAAAGAATAATATGATGTGTGTGCTATCCAGCAGGGAAAAAACTGGTTCACAGAGGCTGTGTCAATGAAAGTATGACTTTTAAAGGAACCAGGAATTTCCTTAAGTACTCCACTAACATCCCAAATTCCACATGGGACAAGAAATGGAAGTCTGTAATTCAAGGGAAAGGACAAAGTAATGAAAGCATCTCTGAAAACAAGTGGTTTTGAATAGCCTGATCAGGTGTGCATAAAGGAGTCATGTTTCTCCTATGATATTTCTTTCCATGCATAGACTAAAACTTTATATAACCACTATCAACTAGCTACTGTTAAGCACCCCCCCCCCCTTTTTTTTTAATAAAGGAAACAGGGAACAAGCAATGGGAAGTTGGTGTCAAAACATAGAAAAACCTCCCAGCAAGCTTCCAGCAACCACCCAGGATTTAGAGTCTTGCTAGCCGCTCTCTTTTCAATACCAGAATTTCACACATTTCAATGACCATTATGACTTCAAAGAATCAAATTTTCATCATTGTCCGTCATCTGCCAGTTGATTTGTATAAAGGAGTTCTTCTGCATGCACTCCAGACAAAGGACTCCTTACTTTCGTGGCTATATATCAAGTTTAAAAGTTCTGTTTGTGACAGTTGTGTCTGTGGTAAATTAGGGTAACACTGAAGGAGTGCAGCTGCTCTGCAGGAACCTCCTTTTTGGCATCATTTCACTTAAATAAAAACTGAATAATTAGCCTCTGCCTTTATTAAACCGCAAAAATGCCACTTGCCTTAGTAATTACTTCCGGTTGCCCCACCTACTTAACCTCAATAGTTTACACTTGTTAGAAAGGAGGGAAAGCAGAAGTTTTCTGTACTTTATAGGAGTTTACAAGAGCTTGCTCTCTTCCCAACCCCAAGCATGTTTTATCAGACTAAGTGCATGAAGTTTTGGTGTAAATTCTTGTTGCAATACACTTTCTTTAGGAGCTGTTATATCAAAGCACAGAACATCTTGCATAATACCCACAAAATAGCTGCTGTGAAAGTTGTTTTTTTACTTAGCGTGCTCAGCTGCTTAGGCTGTAACTCAGCCTTCTAAATGAGAACATTTATGTTTCTACACTTTAAAACAGTATTTCTGAAACAAATGTAAGAGAACAGGATCTACTATGCAAATTGTGAGTGAAAAAATGGAGCAGAATGAACTAAACATGGTCAAGCAACATTTATCTAACAGCTACACACATAACTAGGGGAAAAAGAGCATGTCTGCCCTTAGGCAACTCTGTATCACACAGAATACCATTTTATTTTAGGATTACAATAACTTTGCATTATCACAGCAATCTGTGAACAACATGGTGTTACCCACAGTATGTTCCTCCTATCCAGCCATCCTGCAGAAAAATTAATGAAGTTGAGAAAAGGAGTGAAAGAACCATACTTTAAAGAGGAAGCAAACACTATAAACAGGAAACAGGATTCAGTAATAACAATGGTTGCATGAATGTGTCTATTTAAAAAAAAAAAAAATAATCTTTCTTCACAGGGAGTTTTGTGGAAAACGCTAAAGGAAAACTGGTCATGAAGAAAAATATATAAAGTGGGTCTAACTGAAGCAGAAACTGTAAATTACTGGAATCAACATAAATCCATTATACTACTTTTTATACTGACTGGCATTATACAAAGGAAGACTCAGCATCCAAAACAGCTCAACATCTGCAAATATTGTTAGCTTCGGCAAACTCTATTCACCAGTTTGTATTTCACTGCTGAGGAGGTATTACTTGTAACAGCCATGATGGCTAAGCATTCACTGTTCTCACAAACCCATGAGAACTTCCATGTCGTCATGTCTTTTGCTTCCATGCACACACACTGTTGGGTTTTTTTAATTACCTGTGAGGCACTTAAAAATATAATTTTCTACAGCATACACCTTTCAAGCCTTCTGCAAGAACTTCACAATCTTCAGGTAAAAAAAACAGTGCAAAAAAACAATTAGCTAAGCAAAGACTACAGTAAAGTTTTTAGACCATAAACTGAATAAGTGAACAGTTAAAATAACCTGATTCCTCTTAGAAATTTTTACAGTTATGGCAATACTGTACTTCACTACCACAAGCAACCATTTCTCAATTGGAAAATAATAAAAACAAACCAGAAGAAGTTTTAAAGATGGAAGTAACAGCAACTAGAGCTCACCTAGAATAGAAAATTTTGTACTGAATCCTCTGATTAGTACAATTTTGTACATCCTGTTAAATAAATAGGATACTGTAGTTCACTTGCAGTTCAGAGACTGTATATTCTTTCAAACAAAATGAATTCAGTTTGCAGTTCTATTTATGCTAAAATTCCTAGCATAAGTCACAATAAGCAGATTGACTTGTAAAGCTAAACATAATACTTCAAGAATATCTTGGTGATTTATTCACTAAAGATAACTCTTGAACTTGCAGTCTATAAAATGTAGCTTTGATCATGGACATACACAAACACCCCATCCAGCAGCTCAGGGTGGTGTCTTCCATATCTTATGTTGGAGCCAAAATCAAGGCTACTCCTTAACACTGGAAATAATCTGCATTTTTTGTGTGTTTCTGATGCCACTTTAAGTCCTTCCTTTTAACATTCATTAAACTTACCTGCATTTACAAAATAAATCATAAGCATATGAGTTACCTGAATTTTGTCAAGCTACTCTTTTTTCAGGAATTCTGCCAGGAAGAAGAAAATTAACAGTTCTGACAATCTTTATGTGCATTTGCAAACCTCACAAAGCTTCATTTAAATTACCAATTAAGAAAGTTTCCAAATGAGGGCCACATAGACTTCCCAAATACAAGCACCACTTATTCATCACTTCCAGTCTTTGGAGGAGAAGGAGTCCAACCTGTGTGAAATGTGTGGCTGGGCTGAGTTTTGTAGAAAGGTCTCTTACCAGTTCAAGCTGCAAAAGACCCAATGGAGCAGGACGTTCAGAGCCCAGCAGTGCACTGGGACACTACTTACACATTACTGCAATTGCTGCTGTGAAGCAGAAACACCCTGGCCAATTCTAACAGCCAAAATCCTAAGGTCTGAGTTGTTGAGTTCAAATTTGGATGTTAGCAAAGTCTAAAGACTTGATAGTAAGATTTCCTAGGATTAATTCATAAGAGAGATTATCACTACACCCTATGAAACACCCATTGTGAATTCACTTCTAACTAGCTAACAATATCCCTGGGCCAGCAGCCAGAGTAAGGAATAATTTTTTTTTTTTTTCCTTTTTTCTTTATTTCATTACTGTACATTCGGGTGTTGTCTTCCTTTCATCTCCCAACTGCCTATTAACTCCCTATTTCATAGTAGCTGTGCAACACCATTTAAGGGTTAAAATTAAACAAACTATTTAGTCTTTATTTAAAAAAAAAAAAAAAAGACAGTCATCAAAGGTGGGGTCAAAAAAAGGCAAAAAGTAGTGTCTTAAAGACTAATTTCACAATACTATCACACTATAGCATGGTCTACTACTAAGAACAATATTGAGAAATCCTGAGTTCGTGTACAACAATGGCTGCCTTCACTGTGGTGCATGTATCTATTCTTTACATGTCCTCTATAAAGGAAGTGATTGCTTACAAAGAAAGATCTCTGCCACATGGTAACACGTGGTGTGAGACATAAGGGAGAAAACCAGAAGCAAATCCCCAATCAAGAAATGCAAATTTAGAGCAAAATCCCTGTTGGTACATGCCTTTTAGACGAAAAGTTGCATTTAAGAAATTACAAAGAAGCCAGGCCTGTTAAATGCTGTTCCTTACCCGAACGCAAGATGTAATTCTTCTATGTAATATGCATGGACTTTAAAAGTAGAAAGCAAGTGCTAAATAGTGTACATAATTTCCATACACAGCAGGTAGTGATGCAAGAAAAGAACTGACACAGTTACCCTTGCTAAAGAGATGAACAATAGAGAACTGTTATGCAGTGTTAGCATACTGAAGGTCTATGGATCAGGGACGTTGCGGCTGTTAAAAGCTTAAATGTTAACTGTATTTTCTTAATTAGAGTATACTTTTAAGCCTTAAAATGTGTTTTAGAAGGTTCTTTTCTAACAGTAACACAGTCATTTTTCCCTGGTGGGGATGCAAACAGTTCATGAGGCTTCAACTGTTTCAACATCATCAATAAAATACACAACTTGATACTGAACAAAACCAATTTCTTTTAAAATTTTCTATAGTTAAAATGAAGCTTTCTACAATCTCTCTCTAAAAAGCTGAATCATAACTAGAATACATTAGTGTTACTTCACAAACTGGTTTTAGCTTGTTCTATCTAGAAGTCTGTCCCTGGAATTCGTGCTTTGGCCTTTAGGGTTATTTATAGGACAGAAATCATGGTCTTACACTTTTGCAAAAGAGAAGAACCCATCACCAAGAAATACAAACCAGAAGACCAATAATAAAACACTAGTGCAAACTACAATTTTAATCTTAAAAAAAGCTTCTGCCTGGTTAAGATGCTGCTCAGTGAAAACTTTAAAAGATGTGATCCATGATGACAATGCTGGCCTATACAGAAAAATACTGTTATTTATGTTTATATGTGCACACCTACAAAATGAATCTGTAAGGGAAAACTATCCAATTATTCGGATGTTTGTACTTACATACCGTAGTCTTAATTTTTTAAAACATCTGCCACAGAATTACAACATCCTTAAAAAAAATACTGTATTTGGTATGTCTTAACCAGCATTTTGTAGAAATTCCCTGTAGCTTATAGCTCAGATTCTTCTCATTTGTTAACTCAGTTTTCACACTAACAGGTAATAGGCTAAAATTTATTTTTCCATCAAACAAAGATTTTCTTCTCCACTAAACATAAGACAATGCAATTTATGGAATGAATAGAAAGAATACATCAAAAAGATACATGAGAGTTTGAGCAATTTTCCCAGAGTGGATGCTTCACAACCCAAGAACGAAACTGCGTATTAGAGCTCTGGATCTGCATATCTGCTGTTCTCTCCATGGTTCATGTCCCAGATTAACACAGGTTAATGTCTGCAATTTGAGAAAACAGCCATTAAAGTAGTTCAAAGATGCCTCATAAACAAGGCACAAAGGACTAGAAAAGCATCTGGTTTCATTTCATCATCGATCTTCTCAGTGGAAAGACATAGTACTGAAGAAGCATCAAACTCTCTTGCAGCATGACCAAGATGTTCAAATATTTCCACAGGATTCCTGGGCTGGGCTTTCCAGACAAGGAAAACTTTTCTTTTCTGACTTGATAAAATGATTCAGCTAGAACTTCTGGACTAGACACAGCTTTCCAGTCTGGATGTAGGATTTGGTTAGTTATGCTAGGATTTGTGTCTGAAATCTGGAACTTAGATATACAACAAAAATGCAGAAAGGCACATATGGGTCAAGAGAAAAGCAAGCACTCTACAACAAAATTTTATTCACTATTCAAGATACAACAAGAAGAATTCATATCATCTATAGATATATTTCATAACAGGGGATACGAACTTAGGTGTTACAGGAAAGGTTCAGATAATGTATTGTTTTATGAGAACATGAGAATACTTTCCAGTCTTTAAAAAGCACAACTACTGAATAAACAGCTCCAAAAATAAAGTTACTACTTACTCCTGTTGATTGCTATACTGTATTTTTTATTCTTTCTAGCTGATTAGAAACATTGCTTGCATATTTAGATTTACAAAACCAAACAAGTATTTGCATGTTGAATAACTCTTTGGAAGCCAGACAAACTAAACATGGCACAATGATACTGCTTTAATTTGTTCTGAGCAGCCAGAGTAGCAAGCTCTTCAAAACAGTATTCTCTGATAGAAAATTAAATACTATGTGATGGGGATAAAAAAAAAATTGCCTGCATATGCTTCAGAGAAACATATTCTTTGACCCAGTGCTCCAGACTAAAGCCTTGAAATTTTTGCACAAGAATGCTGCATGAAGGAAGCCCAGACAAAAGAGACACTCGACATGTTAGAAGGTTGTGTAATCCCAATCTCAGGCACTCATTCCAATACTCAGCAAGAAAGAACTACCATGCACCAAAAGAAAAGACTCTCAGACAAAGAAATCAAAATCCTTTACCCATTCCTAAAACCAAAATAAACTTACATGGGGATGAGAGTGCAATTGCTCTCACAGATAAAACTGTATATCATTTTATACGAGGTTCTGGGCTATTTGCAAAATGTGTAGTTTTCTAAACAAAACCAACATGAACTGAAGTTGAAGTTTAGTGATAAAGCAATATTTATTGCTCTTAAAAGACAGCTAAAGGTGATGGCAATATCTTTTACTTGCACCATGACAGTTGTAGAAAACTTCTTTATCATGGGAGGAAACTTGTTGCCTGCAGACATTCTTGAGGAAAGCTCTTTATCGGTATCTAGCCAACTAGGTTTTCTGAACAACTGCAAGCTTCATCAAACTACAGTTGCTTACAAAAACAAGTTGTAGCAAGCAGTATAGGCTAACTTGAAGTAGAATATTCCAACTGAAGAGGGATTTAATTGCCAAACAGCATAATATAGTGAATTTGCAGTACTGAAAATGTGTATACAGCTAGATAATCTGGAAAACAAACATACCTTCACCTGAGCTTGTACTGTATTGAAGACAACATGCAACTGCCAGAAGAAACTATAAAGAAGAAACCGCCAAATAATTTAAATAAAAACAAACACTGTTTAGAAATTAATACATGGGTTGGCAGAACACTGCTGTACATAAAATGAAAAGGATTATCACCATCCCCAAAATCATTAAGACCTTTCAACACTGAACTTCACATCAGCTACTTAACAAAATTATCCCAGACAGTTTTTCCATCCCCAGAGGAGTGTTTCTTAATCTTCAACAGGGAGTGTGGGTGGAAACCAAACCAAAGAAAAACAAAAAAAATTCCCAACCTTTTTAACGTATTGTTTAGCAGCAAAAAAGCATATTCACAAATAAACTATCAGTGACCCCCAAAAATAAAGGCCTTTAAGTATTTAACTCTATGCAATTGTACTCCTAGACATTTTTATCGAAGTAGATACACACGTATTGTTACTCGTGAACAGTCTTCTCTTCTGAATATTTCTCCTTGATTGACAGAATGCCTTTAATTTTGAAACAATTCTAGAATGCGGTTTTAAACACCCTCGACACTCAACTGTCAAACACCACAAATGCAGATGACCAAATGCGAAACCAAAAAGTACTGCATATGAGGTTAAATGAGAGGACAAGACACACAGTATTAAATATCTTATAAACCACCAGCAAACAACTTTTATGTTAGCTTGAACTCCAAGTACAACACAGTTCAAACAAGCTGGTCATCCGCTTACTTGACACAACTGTGATGGAGGAAATTGCCTCTTCAAAACACAGATTTCATACACAAGGCCATTTTAGCCAAAGCTGAAAACTATTTCTTAAAATATATCTGCACAGTAAAGGGTTGAAAAAACACTTGACCTTGTTTTACATTAATATATTTTTAATTGCTATTTAGTTTTCATTATTCTGAAGGAAAATACAAACTGCTGATCTAACTGGGGGGGGAAGGAAAAGAAATACATCCTTATATGTTAGCCCCCTATATTTGAGGCTGTGGAGTAGAACGGGTAACTGTCTGAAGTCTCACACAGGTTTTCATCCTAGCACGTTGTGCCCTTTGAATATGACAACTTCCTGTCACAGAGCCAAACATATAAAGCACACAAAGATTTGTAAGTTACATTCCTCATCTGAAGAGGAATGCTGTCCTGAACTGAATCCTCCATCATAACCACCTGACTAAATACTGCAGCTAGAGTGGACTAAATGAAGAAAAGATGATTCTAAACTCTTTAATCTCATTTAGTTACTTAAGGAACAGCTTAAACTCACACTCAAGGAATAACCCACAAGGGGTTAACAGAATTTTGACAAACAGAACATCCTATACCCTTATTATCTAACACAGTGGTAATGCTTGGAGAATTCTTGGCTGTATAGTAGTTTCAAGAGAAGGAAATCAACTAAGCCCTCCTTTAATAAATGCATACTTTGCCAAGTGTTTCTCTTCACCAAGTTAAAAAAACAGCTCCTACAGAGAGTCTTTAAATGCAATGTCACACTGTCTCACACATTGTTTTGTGTTTTGGTTTTCAGAGTAAAAGTATACTATATACTGTCAGTTTTTGAGAAAGGCCACTAGCAACAATGACACTTTAAAAATCATGTTAAAGCTTCATTTGTGATGTCTTTTGTTTCAGAGCACTGTAGACTATCAGACAGATATCTGAGGAAGTTTCAACATTCCAGGCTATTTTTCACTTGTTTGTGTATTTTATTTTGAGCTGCAGTGTTATCACTGTTTATTATAGTAAAGTCTATGCTTCCCTAATCAAACAAAGATTATACAATTTCACTAATTTCTAAGCCTAGCCACAGTTGGGATTTGGATAGTGAACAAATTATGACTCAATCCTGAAAACACCGTGTGATGTTTGCTAATAATGCAGTCTTCCAGAAAAAATGGACTGGAATATTTCTGTAACCTTTTTGCTGGAGGGTCACATTCTGAGAATCCTAATACAAACTGATACTCCTAAATTATCTAGTAGTAAACACAACAGATATTAACTGCTACTTCTGGACAGCCAGAGGAAGCTGCTCCGATTCCAATTCCAATTTCACAATTGTCGTATGAATCACAGAATCATTTAGACTGGAAAAGACCTTTAAGATCATTGAGTCTAACCATTAACCTAGCATTTCCAAGTCCACCATAACTCATGTTCCTAAGCATTATGTCTACGCATCTTTTAAATGCCTCCAGATATGGTGACTTCCCTGGGCATCCTGGTCCAATGCCTGACAACCTTTCCGGTGAAAAATTTCTTCTCAATATCCAATCCATTTGCTTTTGTCCTATCACTTGTTACTTGAGTGAAGAGACCAACACGCACCTTGCTACAACCTCCTTCCAGATAGAGAGCAGAGGTCTCCCCTTAGCCTCCTTTTTGCCAGACTGAACACCCTGAGGTCCTCAGCTGTTCCCCATCACACTTGTGCTCCAGGCCTTCACCAGCTCCATTTCCCTTCTCTGGACCTGCTCCAGTACCTCAATGTCTCTCTTGTGGCAAAGGGCCCAGAAATGAACACAGGATTCAAGGTGCAGCCTCACCAGTGCCCAGTACAGGGCACTGCCCTGGCCCTGCTGGCTACACTATTGCTGATACAAGCCAGGATGCTGTTGGCCTCTTGTCTGCCTGGGCACAAGCTGGATCATGTCCAGCTCCATCAGTCAGCACCCCTAGGTCCCTTTCTGCAGAGCAGCTTTCCAGCCACGCTGCCCCAAGCCCGTAGCGCTGCATGGGGTTGTTGTGGCCCAAATGCAGGACCCAGCACCAAGCCTTGTTGAAGTTCATGCAATTGGCCTCGCACCATCAATGCAGCGTGTCCAGATCCCTCTGCAGAGCCTTCCTACCCTCCAGCAGATCAGTGCTACTACCCAACTTTGTGTCATCTGCAAACTTACAGAGGGCTCACTTTACCCTCTCATCCAGGTCATTGATAAAGACATTAAACACAACTGGCCCAATACTGAGCCCTGGCGAAGACCACTTGTGACCAGCTGCCACCAGGATTTAACTCCATTCATAGAATCATAGAATAGTTAGGCTTGGAAAGCATCAGAACTCTTTGGGCCTGGCCATCCAGCCACATTTTTACCCAGCAAACAGTGACAGCCATGAAGGCCACAGGCAGCCAGTTTCTCCAGGGGAATGGAAATGGTATCAAAGGCTTTACTACAGTTAAGATAAACAACATCCACAGCCTTTCTCACATTCACTCAGTCCACTTTTTCTGCTTTGGCCTAGTCGGCTGCAGTATACAGTATTTATTGCTCCTCTTGAACATCATCTGAAAAGTATGAGCTGTTCATCCTCAAAAAGGGGTTCAGATCTCGTGCACTTGGTCTGGTGTATGCAAGTTACTTTTATTGAGTTATACAGAGCTTGTCTACAATCAGAAGGAAACTGGCCCTCTGCAGAGGTTCAGTATAGGGACTTCTGAACAATTACTGAAATTAACAGTAGAGACAGAACAGTTTCAGGACAGGTGCTGAAATGTCAATAGCATCTTTGTAGCTAGTCTGTCATGCCTGTAGTGTAAGTCCATTAGGACATGTTCTCATAATGAGGCAAAAACTACTTTAGTACTATTTCAATGGCACTTGATAGCACTACTCTTAAATGCATAATTCTGTGCAGCAACTTATCCTATTTTATCTTGGCCTGATACGGAATAAAAACATCTGTGAGATGGCTGCAACTAATAGCTGATCCTTAACCACAGTTCCACAGTGTTTCTAGCATCTCCCCAGTGACCAAATCCTACAACTCTCTTGCAATAATTTTTGCTTTCAGCTACAGCATATATATTATCAGGGGGACACTCTGCTTTAGAGATACAAAGGCTATTTTCTGGCAGTTATTTTAATTTTGAAATGTGCTACCATTTAACTACTACAAAAGCCCTTTTATTGGCAGATTCTTGGGGGTACCTTCCAACTGCAGACATCAACTTTCACAAAAGTGCCTAGCCTGTAGGACTGCAGGCTAGACCTCCACAACATAGTGTCACAACCACTGACTGGGAAGCCTGCTTAAAGCAAACATGCTGAACTGGACAACTTTTAGTTACACCAAAAAGTAGTGATGCAGCCTACTTAAAAAAACTGAAACAAATCGCAGCCATTTAAAACAGTTCAAACCCCATTTTAGGCAAAAACACTAAAGCTTTATATAATAATGATGGAAGATACATTATTCAACACACACAAACAGTTAAATAATTTGGAACATTACCTGAGGGAGATTTGTTGCCGACAACCTTTGTCCTCTATGGCCCAAATTTCCTAATGCAAGCAGAGTCTTGAGAGACTACTTTTCACACAGCTATTTGTCCAGACTCTTGGAATATGACCTAATTGGTGGCCAGAGATTCAAAATGTGATGCAAGAAATACATTTCTGTTCAGCTTTGTTCATTTTGTATGTTATTTTCTTCTTAACTGTTTCTTAAAAGTTTTTTTATTCAATATTCACTGAAAACAGCTAGTAACTTTGGCAAAGACAATTCACTGGATGTGTTCTACAGAAGATGAGCATTTAACTTCTTTTACACTTAAGACTCACACTTTTTTCTAATATGAAAAATAAATGTTGTCTAAACTACCGTATTTTCTACGTACTTCCTTAGAACTCATTCTTCTGTTGTATTCAATAGACGCTGGCCTGCAGCAAGAAGGTAAGCATCTACTGCTTAGTAACTCATTGTCAGGATGCTGTCCCCTCTTCCATTTCATTTGTGTTTTCCAAGACGAGGAACAATGCAGTGCTTACAGAATCAAACTGGACACCAGATAATTCAAAGGAATCCCTGTTGATCAAGTTCTAGCATATGCATGCACACATAGGAATAAAAGGTCAACAAAAGCACTAGAAATGGACAGATTAATCTGACTACAGTATATAGTTAAGTTTTCAAGAACCACAGTGGTACTCCACTAGCCTTGTAGAGTACATCAACTCACAGAAAAGTTCAAATTCAAAGTAAACTAAAAGAGTAGCAAGGCAAACAAAAATAACTACATCCCATTTTCTGCCTGTTCTTGCTTCTTTTTCTCTAACAGGCACATAAAGATCATCAGGCTTTCCGTTAAAAAAAAAGTATAACAAAACCAACAAATCCATCGAAATATGATTCAAAGATTTCTACCAGTAACAGTATACATCTGGCAGTAACATGAGAGGAGGGGTGTCTTTTAATTAAAAGCATCAACTTCTGGAATACAGTTTATTTAAAATTTGCATGGAAATAATAGTTTTATTATGCTTAGCAACATTATCTAAAACCCCCAAAATTCATGCAATGTGTTAATTTAGTTTTAATGGGTTGTAATTAATCCTACTTAAAATTAAGAAATACACTGCAATATTCTACAACAAATTAATACAGTGCCCTACTTTTCCATGAGGTTTAACAGGTGTCCAGAGAACTTCTGACTCTGAAAGAGTTGACACCCACACCAAATCCCTCTGTGAAGGTTTCCCATCGCAATGCAATAGAAATCTTTGTCCATTAAAATGTTTTGTCCAATAGAACATCAATTACTGGATATTTAATGGCATTATGGAAATTTCTTCTAAAACTTAATTAAAACTACAAATGAAAATTTTAACATGTTCTATTTTTTTATGATTTTGTTTCAGGCTCTACAATGATATTGAAAAAAAAATTGTGCATCTAGAATATGCATCTACAACACAAAATTACAGGAAAATACTTCTGAGTCTGACATTTAACATAATGCTCAAAAGGACTGAGGATAAAATAATCATTTAGATACAATATCTAATATACCAAAATGAAACAAAATTATTCAGTTGCTGCTACTATGAGACGTCAAAAAAACCCAAAACCCCAACAACTATGACATGAGCATCTTCAACTTGATGAGAACATATAATGACATTAGAAATAACCACTTCACTTACAATTACCTTACATTAACATTAAGAGAATAAACAGATGTGTTCCAAATTAGCATCACTTTCACTCAACTGAAAGTATAAACATTCATAGCCACGCAGGGTAATGAATAATCCTAACTTAGGATAAGGTACATTTAAATACAAAAAGGACGATAGAAGAGTACTTATTCTCTAGGTACATCTTTGCACTGTAGTCTCTTTCACAACTATGTATCCATCAGCTGAGGTCACAACAGGGAAATGTGATACTGTAAATTCAGGCATTACAAAACCTCTAATTAGATTTTTCTTTTTTTTATGTTAAAGACCAGTGCTACAATAATCAAATACAATTCATAATTTATTTAGGAAAATGTAAGTCTATTGACTTGGTGAATCTTCCTCACATACTGATTCATGAACATGAATCACGTACATGAAATAAAATTTCCTGAATCCCAAATTAGGCAACTAGATTAGCAAGATAATCACGTTTGCCAGAACAGAGTATTAATTTTTTCCCTAACTTTTGAACACAAAATTATTCTATTACTTTTTAAATTCAGAAAAATACTTTGCAAAAGAACTGATATTTTTTACCTGTGAGCAGATTATTGCTACATTTATATTCCAAAGCATGAGAAAAAAAATGCCTGAAAGAGTTGTTAAAGTAGGTGTGTTTTTTACCAGTTAAATGAAAGCTGTCTCAACTTGTAATTATCATTACAAATGTCTAATTTACAAATAAAAATTCCAAGTATTTCTTAAGTAGTTACTATAGCTTCAGGGATAGAAGAAAGAACACACAATATGAAGTGTCTGGTACATATGATGGGAATGCTTTTTTCCTGAAGATTCAAAAGCGAAATGAAAACCAATGAAAAGCATGCTTCTGCTGTGATGCATTCCTCCCAGAAGTCCTACAAAAATTATACTATTGAATAATGTAAACATAAGTGTCAGGTTGCATCTAGAGTAACAGACCACACATTATGGAAGAACTTACAAGAAAAGATTGCCAAATTTCTGATCTGCTACTGATTAGCAGAAGAATGTCATGCATTTGTTCCTAGCTGTAATCTAACCTTCATGCATATTCAAAAGCTAGAGTATATGTGCATAGTATCAGTAATCTTGCATGATGCTTCTTTACACAGTTTCCTTAGTAATATGGGTCCTAATGAAGACAATTTCAGGAAGCTGGCAAATTTTGAGATTTCACCACAACGAAAATATACCCATATATCAAAAAGAATAAGCCTGTCATAAATTGCAGTTTATACTTGTCCTTGGCCATAATATAATAATAATAATAAACCAGGTACTCATCATTTTATATGGCTTAACACTTTGAATGCCACATTTCCTTCACATATTTATGCTTTACTAATATTCCCTTTTCAAAAACATATGAAGGATTGTTGCTTTGTAGTTCACATTTATACAGCTTTCCTAGAAGAACGCAGAATACCATACTGAATGCCTGTTGTGCAGAAATAACCCTGAAGGCAGTATCATAGCAATATGCAGTAGAAAACCCTTACCAATTTTTCATCAACTGTGATGAGTTGCGTGTCTCGAGTTTGGTCCTGTGCCAGCCGCCATGTGGAAGTGCTCAGTGACCTGCAGTGCGAGACTTGAAGTTAAAAAATGATTCATGCAATGAGAAAATAGAGGCAGACAAATCTTACATAAACAAGTTACTTTAACAATATCCGTCTTGTAAAAAAAAATGAAGAGGGAGAGATGAGGGCACAAAAATCCTTTTTCTCCCCAATTAGTTCTGTCTGCTGAGTTTTTGGCAGGCTCCCACTCAGCAGTTCACAACAGGCTGCACTTTATGTCAGCCTACAGGCTCTCTGTCACAGAGAGACTGCCAGTGGCAAGGACTGTACCGCTCTATATGAATGTACAGTAGCTGGTTTGTCACGAATAGACAGAAAAACACAAGGCTGCTGCAAGCATTCTGGAACTCTGATCCTTAAAATGATGGCATCAGAGGAAAAAAATCATAAATCCATTTGCAATGGTAAAGCATCAGTACTACACTTTAACAATGGAATATTAACAAATTTAAAACAAACAAACAAACCCAACAAAAAACAACAAAACAAACCCTAAGCAGATAATTACAACAGAATTTTCTTATTTTGAGTGGGCAAAGCTCACGATTGTTTTGCTTCATTTCTAAGTTAGTATAGGTCAGCTTATTTACACCGAAGAAATACGATTAATCTTGCATAAGTACAAAACCTGTAAAGTAGAGATGGAAATATAGAACTCAGTTCCACATCACTGAATTAAGAAGTAAAATTTGCCCTTAATTTGCATTATGTTACTAATGTCAGGATTGGGCCCTTTTAGTACAAATTATCCTTTGTCAAAATGATGCAACAGCAAGTCAAATGAGCCAAAAAGCCCAATTCTCTGAGCTAATAATGTGCTTCACATTTAATTAAGGTCATTTTAAACAAGGCACAAAAAAGAATATAGGCAACTGACCAGTAAGAGCAACTAAGCCATTTTTGTTTCAACTGTTCTTCAAATGATTACTTAAGTTGGGAAGTCACATGCTTGCAAATACAAACGTGTAGTGGTTTAGGCCCAGTCAGCAACTCAGCCACGCTCACTCACTCCCCACCTCCCCCACTTCCTCCCCTCTGCTCCTGGAGGGATAGGGAGGAGAACAGAAAGAATGTAACTCCCATGAGTTGTGATAAGAACAGTCCAGTAACTAAGGTACAACACAAACCACTGCTGCTGCCACCAGTAATAATAATAATGATAAGGGAAATAACAAGGGAAGAGAATACAACGACTCACCACTTGCCTACAAATACGCAGCCTGACCCAAGCGGTGATCTAACCCTTCCAGGTAACTGCCCCCAGTTTATATAGTGGGCATGGCGTGCTGTGGTATGGAATACCTCTTTGGTTAGTCTGGGCCAGGCATCCTGTCTCTGTTTCCTCCCAGCTTCCCCTCCTCCCTGGCAGAGCATGAGGCTCAGAAAGTCCTTGGTCAGAGTAAACATTACAAAGCAGCAACTAATCAGCGCTGTTCCCAGCGCTGAAAGTCAAAAACACAGCACTGCACCAGCTACTAAGGAGAAAAATGACTGCTACTGCTGAAACCAGGACAAAATGATCTTTAAGAATTCTGCAGATGGGATACTTAGAACCATATTTCTAGTAACTTAATGCTACTGGTAATGATTACCTAATTTTTGAGGAAACCATCAATAGGTGCCTCTAAAAACACCACATCTTTCAAAGCAAAATTCCAAGACTTTCAGAAAATCTGCAATACTACACAAACTAACCCTTCCCCACTTAAATTATAACTGTTAAACAATCAAGAGTGTGAAAGGTGTTTCAGGACCAGATAACCTGCACACAATCATTCAAAACCTGTAAACTGTAACAGCATACTTTCTATTGCATTCTACATGCATGGAAACATGGAAGACTGGGGAAATAGTCTCCACAACAAATGTATCAATTACCTCTTCTAATCTCCAATCCCTGCCTAATTTTTGTCAACTCTGGTGAAAATGCATTTCAAGATACGAACTTGACCATTTAATTAATCTAGCTGCACTGGATTTAACATTAACTAAACAAGCATTCAGTTTTCAGACAATATTAGCACGATAAAGTTTTTAGGTAGCAAAACCTGCACTAGAAAGGAATTTGAATTTAGCCAAAAGAATCTTATAAAACTAAGCAACTGGAACAAAGTTCAGTTCAGTGCTATTTCAAATGTAGATTCCCACAAATATATACTTCTAACAGAGATTACAGTCTACTAAATTACCTTTCATCTGCCAGTAATAACTTCAAAAAATCTCCACTTCATGAAAAAAAAACTCAAAACACAAAGTTTATAGAATCACTCAACTTTCTGACATCGACAGACACATCTACTCCTATTTAAAATTACAAAATCAGTCTAGAAGGCTACTCTGAAAAAGAAGATGGAATTTTTAAGTTCAAGGGAGCACAAGAATTTTATAAACATCCAAATGATAACTGCTCACTCAGCTCAAATTTCTCTGTTCCAGGCAGCTTCTGGCTCAACACAGTGGTCTTTTTTTTTTAATTTGTACATGTAAAACAATACATCATAAAAACAGAATAGACAGATATTGCAGTATGCTAAAAGAAATGGTTCCTAAATGGTCCTCATTCAAAAACAAACCAAGAGAGAATTATCCTAAAAGCCTTCAGAACAGCAGCATTACAGCTGAGTTCCTGTGGTAAGTAGCTGAAGCAACAAAAATTCCAATCTTAAACAAGGTGAAGACATAGCAACAGGAAACCTAGCTTCCCCCCACCCTCCAGTAATTTCCATATCAAAAGTTGTATTCTGCAGGTTCTCTTTAACTTCATGTGATACAGCGTTCACTACACTATTTAATATATGGCCAAAGAAGGACATCGGATTATGCAACCAAACTGGTCCTTTCTGGATGGAAAATAAACTATGAATGAAGAATTACTCTGAATCTTGTTTTGTCCGATGAGTATGTAAAGATTTGAGTATGCCAGGATTTAAATAATAATGTCCTACTTTTTCTTGTAATATACATGCAACTTGAAACAAAATTCAGCAAATTCAGTTTTAATTTGGCTGTTTGGGTGGGGCTTTTTGCATTCATCAGCTTTGAAAAGTATAAAAGCCACTCCCTTCCAAAATGATTTCTCCTCATAAGGTAACATGCATTTGCAGGGGGGAAAAAAAAAAAGATTCTATACCATTTCAATTAGTAGGGAAGAGCAGGGTAAAATTCTACCAGATTAAGTGCGAGCAGAATCTCTCCCAGAGATGCCCCTACAATGCATACAAAGGAAGATGATATTTCGTTCTTTTTTTTTCTTTTTTTTTTTTTTTACCCACAAGGTGTCTCTGTCAACTGGGATAAACTGCAAGGTATCACACCTCACAGCTTTTCTGATGTTTTAGCTCTTCTACTACAAAAGCAGGCAGGTGGTTTCATAAACCCAACTTTTGCTCCTATTAATCATTTTTCAAAGCCATTTCTCTTGACTACATCACTCTGGAAAAAAAAACAACTGTTACTGGAATTTGCAACGTGTACATTTCTTAAATGTCCAGCCTTCTGTCCATCCCTGTTTGCAATGAATTGACAAGAACATATTATCCTTAAGAATTTCCTATTTGAAACGTGCTTGAAAACTGAACTAGACTAGGAATGTGAACCCTAAGTCCATGGAGGCCTTTCTATGTAAAAACACATAAACCCACAAGTTTTGCTTTAGAGATGACAGGCTTTTGATATTTACATTTGTTGCATCTCTTACAGGTAAGTAACCTGGAGCTTAGAAACACCAGCAACTCTGAAACACCATGTGATCTGAAATACTATTATTTAGAAGTTAATAGAAAGTGTTACTTCATTCCCAGAGTGCTTGTTTAATTTTCAACAGGTTTGTCCGTAATGTCAGGCACTTAACTGAGGAGATAACCAGGAAACACACCTCTTTCGCAGTCCCACAATGACAACTATCATTTCATCACCATGTCCCCTTAAAAACTGCACAAACTTTACAACATTAAGTTTACCTTCAAATTACATAATATGCAATCTAAATCACTGAAGTGACCATTCAATTTAAACCTTTTATTCTGCCCTCAACAGTAAAGTAATTCTCACAAAATTTCCAATACACATGTGCCTCTGCCCATATCCACCTTGACCTTTACATAGCTTTTGAGACAGAAAAACCTGCAAAATAAAACATACATTCTCTGGTTCCATCTCAAAAGACTCCTTTCCTTTCTTCTACTACAGACCTCCAGAAAGGTAATCTGTTTTCTTGCTTTCTCTTTGTAAGCAATAGAGTCCACATTATCCTGTTTTGCCTCTTTTTGATTGCATTTGTGTTTGTTTTTTCTTCCTGTCAAAACATCTTGTGAGGAGGCCTTAAGAGCAGGAAATTCTCTTACCCTGTTCCAGGACTAATCAAACTGATTTAAAATTACTGTACACAGAATACTTTAATAGTAACTAGGCCAGCAATATAATTCTTAAGTTCAGAAACTATACAGAAAATTTTAAATGTAATAGCTAGCAACAATAAACCCTACTATTTTCTAGGATCCCTAATGTCCCATTCAAAATACAGATCTGACAAACTTCCTTCACAATTACTATCTAATAAGCAAAGTGTGCTCTGTATTGGATCTGCCCATGTTTCTTACAATGAGCTCCCTCGTGATGAGCAAACCAGCTTTTAAATGTAAATGCCTTTTAAAACAAAAACACTTCAAAATTATGTAGACAAAAGTAAAATTAGGGCTTAAAAATAAAAAGTCACCCTTTATGTTGTTTATGATCTTGAGGATACTTTCCCAGATCAATGTAAAGGCTAATCCAATCTGCAGCTGCTTGGACTATAACCAACCCTTCATAAGGTCTTCTAGTCCATAAGGTTTTCTTTCACGGAGGCACTGCTGTATGGCTGGTGAAGATGCCACACTTACTCTACAGGGACTCAGACAGCAAAATTCTTCTCCTGCTGAAGTTTGGTTTTCTGGACATCTTTCTTAAGAAGCACCTGGAATACACTCCTCCTCTCCAATCACACCCCCTATCTCAAACCCCTTAGTCATTCTCTTAATGGAAGACTCCTTCTTTGTTGTCTACATGTTAGTCTGTCACACAAATACAGGAGTGTCTTTGTGGTTCCACAGATATGGAGAACTTGCATGAACACAGAGCAGCTCCTCTGGCTACAAAGACCATTGCTCAAACTATGGTTTACAATTACGGAAGTAGTATTTTCTCCCCAGTTGGTGCCATTGTGTTGGGAATTTAAATCCCTAAAACCTGATCTCTGTGATTCTGTACCATAAATTTCCTCTACTATAATTTAGTAATTTCTACCATTTATTATGATTTCATTATACTGATTTCTGAGGTTCATTTATGAGGTAACTTTGTAAAATACAACTTTGTCTTTGCTATCAATATGACTGATTATAGTCCATCTTCAGGTGAACTCTGCTTTAATATCTGCTTTATACCCTTTAATGATCTTTCTTGGTTTCAGTGTTAGGAACTTTAAAAAGGTGAAAGTTCCTTTTTCTTCTATAGTACACAGTTGTTTAGAGAGGTATTATAGACCTGAACATAGCATCTACACTGGGTTCTGGCTACAATCTGGTATTTCAGAGTCTCACAGGAAGTCTAAATGTCTTTTATACACTGTAGAGAGGCAGAAGCAGAAATTTGGCAAAGACTACACTACATGCTCTTAAGGTCTTATTAAATACTTGCAAAAATCTCTTACATTAGCTCAGCAATACAGAATGAATTACTAATGGCTACTAGTGAAAATGTGTATTTGTAGAGTTGAAAAATTTCCACAGGTATCGCATATCCCGAAGAAACAAATGCTGTGATCATTTAATCACATTTCTTTCAAGGGAAACACGTACTCCCCTTCCAACACCATCTGCTATTCCAGGAAAGTCACAAATGGGTTCCACATCTCTGCTACACAAATTGAGTGGTCCACTGAGAAGCCATTCTCCAGTCTTCACTACTATATTGACACTCTCAACCATCTTATTCACTATAGAAGAAGGACACTGCAAAGTTCCTTGTTGGAGCGTACATCCTTATGTCTCCTATTCCCTTCTTACATTAGCAGCCCCACATCTGCTGACATCTTTAACCAGTTCTATTAGGGAAACTAAACAGTGAAAAAAATGACAACAAAGTCTTTTCTGGTATCAGGATGAATAATATTAAGGCACCAAACTTGGAACATTTATCTTGGCAGTTTTGGATATCAGTATTTAATCTCTAAAATTCAATGTATTTGAACGTCTTGAATATCTGCTAAATAGCCTATGCTTAACTGCTAAATACTTTTGCTTTTTAACTGCATGAACAGAAAAATAAATGGAAGTCTTACAAAAGAGACTGCCTGCCACAGAGTTTCTGGAAACGTCACGAAGAATCCCCCACAAGCCCAGTGGAAAATAAGAAGCAGCCATATTTACAAGGCATTAATTTGCCTTTCACAAAAAGCAAGGCTGTAATTGGGATCTTACACAACACCCAGATGCGAAAACTTGTATTCACCTGATCTAATTCAGTAGCCGAAATTTAATTCATTGCACACAAAAAAAAGGCTCCTTAACCTCCTTATGCAACGTATCTGACTGTTTGATCTATTAGCACCCCCTTTTGGTCAACTGTTGGAGATATGTTAAAAAAAACAGGTATCACAGCTCAGGTAATCAGATCACAATATAGAGATGAACCCAAGTCTTGAAGAAAAACTCATACACCTCATGAAAAACGAAGGCAGTCATTAAGAAGTATGTCTTAAAGGTGTTTCAAGTATTCTGATACTGAATGACCAGGACACCAGTAGATGTGAATATATATATAAATATATATACATATATGCAGAAGCCATGATGAACCATTTAATACATTGAACAGATAATCATTCTTAGAAAACCAACCTCTTTTAATATTATAGCATTTATCAGTTATAAGGTTCACAGCATACAGCTACCATAAAGACATTAAATTCTAAACTAAAAGCACATGGAAACACTGCCAGCTCAGAACTTCCACAGTATCTAACCTAGTCTCATGCTGCAATTAAGCAGACAAGAAACATGTATTATGTTCTCTCATATAAAATACAGACATTAATGACTGCCTGTTATATGATGTCAAATACAGTACAGATCACAGTATTCAGCTCCAGTATAATGCATTTTTGTAAAGACAGCTTGTAAAGTTGAACTTCTTAGAGATTAACTTAAATAGAGTGGTATAATACTACCTTGGTATTAGATTCACTATTGTAATCCAAGTGATAAAAACTTAACAGAATCAATGGTATTTTATTTTTACCAGGATACCTTTACTACTATAATGTCAAAGATCGCCTTTGAAGACCATATAGTTCTATTTTGTAGTATGAATTGCATGAGTAACTTTTGGGTTTGGAGGAAATGCAACTTTCTCGTTCTCAGACAATAATGGCACATCATGATTTTTCTTTTCCCTACAAAATGATCTTAAATTATGAACACAGTAAATTGTGTTTCTGAATAGATGAAAGGAATACCAATTTATTTAATCTAAACTGTTGAAATTCCTGTAATTAAGCAGCAAAAAACAAACACAATTGAAATAGAAATACATAAACACTGCTTCTACTTGCAAAAAAGTTCATATGCAAAAAATAGTTGGGTTTTTTTTTCCAGGTTTGTGTTTGGAAAACAGGACAGGAACTGATTGTGTTTTTCTGCTAGGGAAATCCAGGATACAAAAAAAACCAAAGGTCATACAAATGTACTCAATAATCATGAAAATAATTTTAAGCATCTTACTTCTGGCTTGAAACTTAGAGCACATATTCAAAGCTAGATGTTAATTTTACCTGAAATTTAGAAATATAATCATAGAATAGTTAGGGTTGGAAAGGACCTTAAGATCATCTAGTTCCAAACCCTTTGCCATGGGCAGGGACACCTCACACCAAATCATCTCAGCCAAGGCTCTGTCCAACCTGGCCTTGAACACTGCCAGGGACGGAGCATTCACAACTTCCTTGGGCAACCCATTCCAGCGTTTCACCACCCACTCAGCAAAGAACTTCTTCCTCTTATCTAGCCCAAACTTCCCTGATTAAATTTGAACCCATTACCCCTTGTCCTATCACTACAGTCCCTAATGAAGAGTCCCTCTCCAGTGTCCTTGCAGGCCTCCTTCAGATACTGGAAGGCTGCTATGAGGTCTCCACGCAGCATACTCTTCTCAAGGCTAAACAGCCTCAACTTTCTCAGCCTGTCTTCTTACGGGAGGTGCTCCAGGCCCTGATCATCCACATGGCCCTCCTCTGGACTTGCTCCAACAGCTCCATTAATTAGATGGGTATGTGCATGGCACAAGCATATACACAATGAAAACAGCTTTAGCCGAGGAACAGTTCAGGCAAAAATTCACAGAGCTAGCTTAGGTTCAAGTCAGCATGCAGGCAAGCGAATGCTACACATAGAATAGTTAGGGTTGGACACGAACTTAAGATCATCTCGTTCCAGCCCTCCTGCCATGGGCAGGGACACCTCACACTAAACCATATCACCCAAGGCTCTGTCCAACCTGGCCTTGAACACCGCCAGTG
>JAOEHY010000069.1:5918-23023 GCA_025447955.1 Psilopsiagon aurifrons | reverse complement strand
ACAAGTCAAAAACACAGTGCTGCACCAACTACTAAGAAGGAGAAAAAATGACTGCTACTGCTGAACCCATGACACCTGCATCACACAACTGGTACACAAACTAACAGTATATAATATACTTCAAAAAACATTGTCAGGACAAATTCTTATGAGACATGATTACAAGGACACATCACGGAAATAGGAAAGAACAAAATACTGCCTAATCCAGCACACTGATTCTGAATATTTAAAGACATAAAATAAGGTTATTCTTCAAAAATCATTGGACTTCTTGTTGCCAGTTCTAAGTGGAAAAGGTGTGTATTTTCTAGCTATTAATTTTTGTCTACCACGGAAACTTGAAGGAAAACATAGACACTAAGTAGAAATGTACCGGCAACCTTTTTAAGCTGAGGTTTTAGTTAAATATACAGAGTAGTCCTTAGAGTGAATATTTAATAGTAATTTTGAAGGTTAGCTATAGTCAGTAAACAGTTCTATAAATTATGTTGAAAAATTCTTTTGACGAGCCCTTGCAATAAATCCTTTTTGTGTAAACTACAACATATTCTACTGTGCCCTTTCTGATTTCATTCATACTCACATAAATCAACAAAAAAATCCATGAAGTTGATGGAGTTACACTGAAACCAGAAACTTTCCATTTGATTTTTCTAGAAAGCACAAAATCATTGCATCAGCTTTTCAGGATAAGTGCAGTTTTAGAAGAACATTTGTTGGTGACAAAATCCACCAGATCTTATTCTCTAGCAGTCTAAAAATTCATCTTTACAAAATACTTGTCGTACTTTAAAATAGCCTATTTAAAGGGGAGGAGGTGTCAGGTTTTACAGAAGCTGAAGGAACTGGACCAGTATCTTTAATTCAAATCAAAGTGAGATGATTTAAGACATTCTTGTTGTTATTTTAACTGAAAACGTGGAAAATAAATTCTAGTTTATGACTGTGGCTTATAGGAGAGATTTTATCCTGCCTCACACAGCACACCGTCTTTTTTGTTTGTTTGAATGTAAGGATATTCCATATTGTTAGATGTGGGCAGAGATAAATACAAAAAATCCAATATGATTTGTAAGTATAAAAAATGAGTATAAAGAGTGAGTATAAAAATATATAGTATATACAAATATCTGAGTATAAAAAATGCATCATCGCCATCAGAACTAAGAAAGCCTGGCCACATCTGCATTTTTATTCCGGATTTACTCAGAAAGTCTCCTTGTAACTGGGACAGTTAACAACTTATGAGTTTACGTGGAATGAAAATACATAAGGAGAAGAGGCATCAAAATCAAGTGAGCAACATATCTGAAAAGACAGCAATAACTTTGCAATGAGAAACAGCATTTAATACGATAATTCAGGTTATACTGTGCTGCAAAAGAATCCCTAGAATGTTTAACAAAGGTGGGGGAAAATTCGCATACTTCTGATAGATAATGTGTTGTTTTAATTAGGGGTTCCCCCTCATGTCAATATTTCAGTACTGTGCTATAAATTTATATGGTAAGAGCTTTAGAGGACCTATAAAAATAGGTCAGGTTAGAATAATTCTTCATACTTAAATTCTGAAACTTGTTCAAACATCATAAGCAGTGCATTGGAAACTACATTTTTTACCTGATATCATTGTTCTCATTCATCTATCAATTTTTATTCATTACTAGCTTCATATTATAGAGTTTTATTGAGTCATTGAATAATGTTTTCTATTTTTCTCCTTCTGATTAATGTGTTTATTGGTGTAAAAACAACAGATACTAGTTTTAGGAATAAAAAGCAATACACTGAATTGAGCTTTAATGTTGGTTTCTTTACCAAAATATCTAAAAATAAGGAATTAACATGCCTACTTCCACTTTTCGTTTCATCTGCACAATTTCTGAGTTCTGGCTTCATACTTGAGACAAAGGTTTTAATTATCAGGTTGCTGCTAGAATTGTGATATATTTCCAGGTAGTTATATTACCTCTGATCTCTAGCAGCATTTCTATGTTTGATTTTAACCAACCAACCACTTCATTTTATATCTCTAGAATATTGTTAATACATTGAACAACAATTTTTTTATTGATCTTAATGAAGGTGTTCAATGTTAACTTTGTTTCACTCTGACATCCATTTTTAATTCCTTTTATTCCATTGAGTCTTTAGTTTGGAATAGTACAATACAAACCATCAAGGCTCTAATATATTTAATTTTGCTCAGTGGAAGCATGTTTAAAAATTATTGCAGTTCGAACAGATATATAAGTGCCAAATGCTTCCATAAAAAAAAGATAACTCAGTAACTGAAGACTCCACAAATTTCAGTTCATTCCATGTAGTGGAAAGGTAGGATCATCTCTTTCCCATCTGCATACTTTGATGAGCTATTTTAGTCCATATTTCCTAAATCTGAGGTTATAACTTCAAAAAAAGGCAAACTCAGTGGCCCTGAGGCAAGTAACATGCCCTCCCTTGGGCATAAAGCTAAGCCAGATAAAAAACAAAACGGTGGATGCCTGAATACTTCTTTTTTAATAAGAGGCCACCTGCCAGTTTAAAAGTAGAATGGTCCATAGGTCTTAAAGTACTCTGCAGTGTTTATCAAGCAACCCTTGGCACCAGCATGAAGACGGCTGTGCCTGTGACATAGACTACCAAAGCATACTGTGGAACAATCATACCACAACACCTTTCGAACTAGTCTGTAGCCTTACTCTCATCCCTGTTCAGCTTCATCCACTCACAGGCCAGCCATGTAAACACCTTTCTAGCAAGATCACTGTGGGATAACAAGGCTTGGAGGTGGTAGCAGCAGGGTCTCTTGTGTATCTAATTGACCTTTAGATGAAGCACCAGCTTCTTCTGAGCCACTCTTCTATTTACACACTAAGATCTCTAGCTGGCTTGACAGCCACAATTAACCTCTCCAGCAGCTGCCTGGGTTTGTCCCTACCAGATGATATTTAGCACGGTGACTTACTTTGCCCTTAACCCATTCTTGTGTTGGCCTTTTGAGATATTTTACCAAGTTGCCTTCATTTATTATTAGCAGCCCAGTGCCCCCCAGAATTACAAGTGAGGAAAGCTGCAGTAGGCAGCAGATCCATCTCAACACCCATCACTATTCTTGATAGAAACCAGTTCGACAACCTCTAACTTACACGACTGTACAAACATATGGTGCAAAGTTGGGCAATGCTATGAAGGAATCCAAGAAGGAGAAGTAGAATTTTGTATTGAAGACACGATCAGCATTAATTTCCTAAATTACTTGTCCTAATTTCATTCATTCAGAACTCTTGCAATATCATAGTTGGGGTTTGAGATGTGAGGAGTATCAGCTCTCTAATAACACTCATGTTGGAGTCAACACTGTATTGCTGCCTAGCATCCAGCTCACAAGCTCATCACATAAATATCCCCATCTTTGATGTTTTGGGCATGCATGAGAATTCCAAGTAATGCCAATTCCATTTGCTTACCACTGATTGGAACTGCACATATCATTAAATGTACATTTTGGTTAAATGTGGAATTCGGCCTAAACATCCACTTCAGTTTCCATTTTTCTCCTCTATTTTTAATCACGAATTTCCTTCCTCCAACAAGAGCAACTGGCTACTCCTTGCCTGCTATAAACTTTTCCATTTGCCTTCAGACTCTACAGAGGATAAATTTAGGTAAAAGTCACTTTTTCACAGACTTCTGAACCAACCTTTTAAAAAATTATTTTGTTTGTTTGTCTCCCTAATTTTATGCTGAGCATGTAAAGCACATTATTATACTGTAAGGATTTGCAATCTACTACAATCCACAAGAGCAAATAACCTCCACATTTCAGGGGTGATCCTCTACTACTTATGTATTCCTATAATGTTGAAATGCAACAACAGTTTTTACTGTTTGGGTTTTGTCCTTTAATGGCTCTGTCTGTGGATTGCTACTATGAGTCATTTCACACAAGAAGTAGTTATGTTCACTTAGCAGTGCATCTGGTAGTGTTGCAAGCAGCAATGATTGCTAAGGCAACTTCATCCACACAGAAAAAAAAGTGATTTCCACATCCCTTGAAATGTTAGAGTAGGTAAATTATATTTTCTGATGGAATAATGTTATATAGGATAGGATTCTTGAAGGACAATACATGGCTGTATTAAAAATATTAAATAATAAATGCAAGCCAATTCATGCAGGTAATCTCAGAGATCTGAAGCAAGACTTGCCTACTTAAGTAAGACCTGGTTTTCAGTTTCACAAGCTTCATGACACAAGGAGAAGTGAAACACAAGATACAACAAAGAAGAGGTTTTGCCACTGGTTTCTGACCAGAAGATGCAGCAAGCAACTGTCTGGGATGTAATATCCAAAATATCCAATGAAACACAAATGGAAAATAGTAAACACTACAATAAAATATGTTGCTTATTTTTTTGCACTTTTTATCTAAGTAGTCATTCTCTCTTACAGATCCCCTACCTTCTGTGCACTTTTATGCTAATTTCCATCATGACTTGCTTCCAGGAGCTGAGCTTGGAATAGCCACTGAGGCTTTTTTTGCTGCAAAACAAACTACATGAAGAATCAGCACTGTATTATCTCTACTCTTCCTTACTCATTTTGCAGTTCTCAATCTAGTGGATGTCAGGGTTTTCAATATGGCCCATTCTTCATGGAGAATAGTCGTCGTGTTTGCTGCTGTGAGATTGATATAGCTGTGTGCTATCAATCCCAAAAGCTCTGATGCAGGCCATGGACCTCAACCAAAAGATTTTTTTCTGCACTATCAATCTCACAGCTCTGTACTCTCTCCAAGGCTTAAATCAGGCTGGTTGATATCTTTCCAGTTTCTGTATTCCTGCATCAGCAGTCTGGCTAAACATGGTCATCATTCACTACCTTTGTTTCAGCAGTGGTTACAAACATAATATCACTTTCTGCAATGTTACAATATTATTATTGTCATTACTATTTATTTATATTACAATAGGACCCATGATGTGATCAGTGCTTTGCAAACCTAAAGAAAACCACAGACTCCATCCCCCAAACTGGAAGTGCCATACAGGGATTTTTTTACCATAGTAGGACTTTCAATCTTAGACAGGACAGATAAACTACAACAGTTTTGTGCTGAATAACAGGCAACTGCAATGTTTGCTCTGTTATGGATGTTACCATATTTAATACACTGAGCTCTGAGAAACCACAAAGGCACAGGTGCCCCAGCTCTGACAAGAGCTAACAGTTACTTTTCTAATGACCATTAAGTGACCTCCTTTTAATGAGGCCTTACATGCAATGTACTCCTGGAAAATACTTTGTGTAAATACAAACGTTAAAAAAATTATTAAATCAGGTTTCATATTTTTCACATGGCTTAGGGTTTTTTCATTTTGTTTTGGTTGGGTTTTTTGGTTTTTTTTTCTTTTTTGCTAAATGCATCCATAAGTGGTAATTTTTACAAACAGGCACCCAGTAAAAATACCTTTAGAATCTGGTCTTGGGAGGTAAGAGAAATCTTCAGTTAAAGGCTTATGGCTCACAAAGAGAAGAGCTGAAATGTCCCTTGTATTCAGTCTTAATATAAGCTGATAATTAAATTCTTTACCATTATTGTTGAATGTGGATTTTAAATCCTTAAAATATGGGAATGTCAAGTCACCTTTCCCACAGAGACAATTTAACAATTGAAATTTATGAACCATGCCCTTCATTATGACTCCCATTATGTAAGGGGATCTTAATTTTAAGCCCATTCCATTTTTCAGTAGAAAGCTGATGAAATAGTATGAACCACAGCTTTTACAGAGCTTCTTCTGTACAAAAATGATTAGATAATATCTTACATGGGTATTTGAGTCTACACAGTTCAGCTTCTGTGAATCGATGCATTAAGCCAAAACTAGGTACTTACCAACTAGCTACTTACTCTGTTCTCCACAGTGGTAACACAGGAAATAAAAGAGTATGAGGACTCAGCATAAAGCCAGGGAAACTGCCAAAGGTGGACAAACAGCAGCAAGAGCAGATGAAGTATCACTACTCAAGTATCACTATTTTTTCCTCTGCAGCTCTGCTGGCTGAAGTGCAGAGCCACATGTATGCACCGGTGTTTAGAGGTCAGAATACAGAAGTGAGGGAGCTGTCAGTTTATCCAGCTGAACCAAACCAGATAAAAAGTAAGATAAAAAGAAGTATTGAAGTAATGGATCTTTTATTTTCCTTTTTTGTTCAACCTTCCCTAATTAATATGTACAATAAATAGTTCTGGACAAGTATCCTGCTCTGACTGCCAGGATAAGAATCCATAATGAGAATCAATAATTTAGCGGAGGCTCTATTTACTATTCTATTTTGTCACAAAAACAGAGCCCCCACCGTGCTACACACTGTTCAAAACAACTTCATCTGAAATGTTTAGTGCCTGCAAATACAGCAGACCATGGACAGAAAAGGAAAGGGAAAATAATGCAGATGGCCAGCTCAGTGAAGAACTTGATAACATACTCATGACTTCTAAAAGGCGATCCACTGTTATGACTGGGACATGTGCTCTGCAGTCTTCGGGTTAGAGTTACTTGAAAAGATGCATAATTTTTCTCTTAACAGACTCGCCATCATGTAGGGCAAAGCAGCAATCTGGAAACATAAAAGGGGAAAGGATATAAGTTAGCCAAAGTTGGTGACAGACAATGGGGTGAAAAGAAAATAAGAAGTGCCAGCTGATGGAGATGGTAAAAAGTAGTACTGGGGTCATCTTGATTTCCCAAAGGCAAGAGTTGGAAAAGGACATAAGAGCAGTGTTTGCCTCCCTATACTGGTGGAAGAGACTGTATATAGCAGGACCCCGAGCCAGTATATTTACCTGTTGAGGTATGGTCAGCAGAGCAACTGCTAGAAGATACCCAAGCCGCTTCGGCTAGACTGGCAGCCTGAGCTCAACAGCTACAGAGGTTCAGCAATAAAGAAAGATGAAATTAAGTTAGAATATCCCTGAAAAAAAAAAACGCAAAGCTCAAATAGGAAGTTTAGCTCAACAATACTCTCTACCAAAAAAAAAAAAAAACCCCAATAAATCAGTGAAGACCAAGAAAAATCTTGGGTTTATGTGACTATGATTTGAAAAGATTTCTTCAGAACTGGTAATTTCATGTAAAACACCACACAGCTGAAATTAAAAAGCAGTATTTCAATTGGCACAAGGAGTTTGGTCAATTAGAAGAAGACAGAGCTGTTTTTAATTACCAACAAAAGGTCCTTTGTTAGTCTCTAATCTTATATATTGATTTTTTCTGATTAATTTATATATATGAGGTCCATAAACTATTTATAATGCAAGTTTCTGTTGGCATTATCTACTGCATACACTTAAATTCTCCCTCACCTTTCAAGGACAGATTTCTTTATTTTAAACTAAATTTCTTTTTATTCTAGAAAATATTTCATTTAATCACAACTCCTGTCTGCAATGAATGCATTTAGTGAGCTAATCTATTCCTTTTTCAGAATTATAATTACTCATTTTTTATAGAAACAGTGTTTCATGCAAGAACTGATTTAACTTTAACTGCTTATAGTGTGACTATAAAGACAGTTGTATGAATCTTACAGTAAAATCTTTACAGAAGACAGAAATGAGGATATAAAAACCTGAAATACAGTTCACTTAGATTGCAGTTTAGTAGAAGTGCATGACACTTTATCAGTTGTATAAGTCCTTCTAACTAAATTATGTTACAGTGATGGTGCTATTAATCATGCCTACAGTATTCTTCACATTGTAAGAGATATCTTAAATATGCTCAGACTCTACTGAAGAAAAATGCCATGAGCTCATTTATCCTCTATTAAAGAAAAATAATGGAAACAAGGTAATTACTAGCAACAGCAATGTAAAAGCCAAAACATGAACATGTGCCAAAAACAATCAGGAAAAAATGAACAGTAAATTCTATCAGTAAAACTGTTCTGGTTTTCCACAATAAAGCAAACTATAAAGCAACTTCATAAAGCTGCTAATGTAATGTGAATCAAGGCCTCCAGAAACAAGGTCATGCAAAAAATGGAACTTTCTTCAGCCAAGAAAACGAAGTGAGGAAAGAATTCATGCTATATGGTACATACTTTCTTATGCATTAAATAATTGTGGCCAAGATGAAGTAAGAAAGGATTTAAACCAGCATACCGGATTTGAATGGGACAGAGCACTTACAGTATGCAAAAAAAAAGTCTGTTTAAGGGAAGGATAATTTAAAGGTTATTTCAACAAAAGCAAATTAACTGCACAGAGTTCAATATCAGCTTCAGCATTACAACCCACCCTAAATATTAATGCAGAGAGCAAACAGCTGGCCACCTCTACAGCATGTGATGCAGGATCATGGGGAGTTTAGAAGAATCATTTAAAATGAGTTACTAAGCCCACCCTGAAAGTAAAATATTTATTGTTGCTTATAGGCTTCCTTTTGGAAGGAGGGTGGTTCTGCTGCCTTGCAAGAACAACCTTTAATGTGATATTTTACATTTGAGTCCCCACAGCTATCAAAAATCCTTCCTTTATCATAAAATATTGCCTCTAACTGCAGCAATTTAAACACCCCTACATAAAAAAACTGAAATTGCTACAACAGTGCTTCCAGCAGCCAGGACATGTGCTGTGGATAGATGTGTATGCACAGTGTTGAGTGGGCCAAGAGAATAAATCAGCCCTACCCACTACAGGCATCACTGCAAAATGCTGTGTGCCCTGCATGGTGTGCTGAATGATCAGGGGGATGCACCAGTTCTGGCAGCCAGGAATGAACACGGCAGTACCAAGACATTCTTAGGGGTGTTTTTCTGCCTTGTGACTCAGAAGCCAAAGCTGGTGGCTCTGGGCAGTTTCTCTGAGCAGGTTTCCTTTACTCTGCCTTCTTAGAAGACTCCAAGTTCCTGCTTTTAACAGTATGAATTTACTGCCTATGGGAAGCACTAGAGCAGTACACTCCACACCTGAACTGCCCTTCCTGTAAGCTCATGCAAGCTGGAGGTGGGACACTGTATCAGTGGAGAAAGCTTCCCACTGTTTTGATGAAAACTCTCCTCTTTGGATACCACTTTTTACTAAGACGAGAGAGAATTACACTGATTATCTCTCAGTGCAACCTAGAGAGATTACACTGCTTTAATCTCTCTAGAGCTTGCAAAAGTAGGGGCAAACACATTTCAGCAACTCTCTTAGTAACTTAGATCCCTGCAGAATTTGTTTGTATTTAAGATATTTATTACATGCTAAAATATCCAGTGCCCAACATATTTATAGAAGCTGGCACTGCTGTAACAGGCAACCAAGTAGAAGTCTACTGAAAGCATATGCCACACCAGTTTATAACAATTTACAATCCTTTAGTATTTTCTTTAAATAAGATGTGAATTGAACCCCTTTTTCATTGATTTAAACAGTTCAAGCAGAAGAGCTCATCATGTGTCTGTATTTTCTGTCAATGCACAGCAGTGCTTTTTTACAGAGCAGCTAAAATTATTTCAGTAAACAAAATAATTTCATTTTCCCATATATCATCATTACACTAGGTTGAAAGCACAATATGTTTTTCAAAGCAAAGGAAATGCCAGGAATGACACACAGAGGCTTAATCTTCCAAACCTGCAATTGTCAAAGGAAACATAATTTTTTGGCTTTTACACAATTTATACTGCTGCACACACTTAAATTTCAACGCCTGTTAACTACTTCTGTGTATGTGCTAAAATTTTTGCATGCAGAAGCTAAATATGTGCAGAAAGAAACGCATCATTAGCTTCCACATGCACATTACTGAAAATTGGAACAAAATGCCCTAAGGAAAGGTTCTCATGAATTTACAGTTGAAGTGGTCAAACAGCAATGGCTAAAGAGCATCATTTAACCATTCAACAACATACTGTGCTTGCTGTTTGCTTTAAGCTTCTCTATATGGACTCCAACATATGTATGGGTGTCTGCATCTTCTGGGGAGAATGTGTATTAGATCAGATAAAATATACATCAGCTCAACAGGGTGCCCCAAAACACTCACCAACCAACCCATTCACTGCTGCATTTGCCATCTTAAGCAAATTCAATTTCTTTCTTTGTGATAAAATAAGCCAGTTCAAAGTAGATAACATCTCACAATAATGAGTCCCAAAGCTGCAATTTAACACAAGCCTAGCAATTCTATTATACAACACATCCAGTTCATTAAAAACAACAAGCCAGCTTCTGTATGATCTGTATCACCACAAATCAAATATCGGCAAACTAAGCTGCTGGGAAGTATATGGTCCAGTTGAAAGAAAAAAAAAAAACAAGCAAGGTAATCACCTCGGAAGACAACTAATTTAGATTAAATGTGCAGATAAAATTATATTTAAGAGCCATTAATACTGATATAAAACACATTCTCAACCAGTAAACTTAAAAAAGACCTTTACACTACATAAATTATAGCATATTTATAGTAAACATAGTCATATTTAAGGTATTATTCAAAATATCTTTGAGTTTATTCAGCCAAATGGCTCATAGTAGCAGAGGTCTGATTAACAAATATCCATTTATTACTGGAAATCTGTATAAAAGACAAAAGAAATCCATTTACAAGATATAACTGAAATAATTTCGACTCTGTCCTTTATTTCATAAGCTGTTGGACACCTGGCAACTCTCATTATCTTTAATGAGAAGCTTCCAAACTTCTTTAAAATACGAATACTGGGCACAATAGTACCCCAGCTTAAGCACCTTATATATTTTAATATTCACACCACTACAATGCTACTACCTGTGTTGCAATACACTTACTTCACTTTGTTCAATGGAAAGAATCCATCAGATTTAATGCTAATAAAATACTTTCTAAATTCCTCTATGCTTAATAAAAGCAAGAGATCTGGCCAACACATACTGTTCAAATGGTCAGTTCTAGTTTTAAAGCAACAATATGTAACTGTTTCTTAGAGGTTTAACATTTTAATTGCTCTCTCTAATCTAATTTTCCATCTAATAGACCATTCAGAATGCTTTGCAAATGTGTATACATATTACTGCAGCAATTTGGTTATGGCCCTACTGTTCACCTACTGAATTACTCACAATGTGTTTACTGTCACAGCACCTGCGTATTCACAGGACAAGACCTGGGAAACAGAGTAGTGGCATGTTGTTAGGAGATTTTTGGCTCTTTTGTACAGTTTATGTGGCCACTCCCTTATCTGCTGCAAAGAAAAAGCAATAGTTGGGTTATTTTGGTTTTCACATATATGAAACAGAGGTTCCAATTTGGCTCTCCAAATGCTACAAGGCTGTATCTTTTCATGGGACCAGGACATCACAATGTGGAAACCATGACTAGTTCAAATCACAGCCACTGACAGAAAAGGCCAAATCTACACAGCAATGAATCTTGGGCTTAGTTGCACCATCAAGCAAAAGGACAGTTCTTGCAGTAGTCAGAGCTACACTACACCAGCTTAATAGGGAAGCGGACAACATTATAACCACCATAAAATTGTTGACACACCAAACAGAGCAAAGCTGTGCTTAATACAAGTTTACTTCACCCCTTTAAGAAAATCTACTTTATATTGCCTTATCATGATCCTAGAATGGCTGAAGGGGAACCAGCGCTCCCATTGGGCAAACACAGAGATCAGGATGTTTGTAAGAATCTGGCTACCTGGTGTGACTTTTGCTGTTGTGTGCCTCAATGTCTGAAGAGCAAAGCAGGCCAGAGGTGTGTGCCTTGCTCACAGTAGTGGTTATTGATGCACAGATGGGAGAAGCAAGCTGAGCACTAGTTTCCATGCTTCTGGCAGTCGCTATTCTTGGGATTTGCCTGTTTGTTACGTTTGGGACAGTCCTCACAGAGTCTTCATGGGCATATGGATAGTATAGATGCCTGAATACAATACTCATTTCTATACAAATAATGGCAGCACTAGCAGAAAGGCATGAGGTTAATTAACAACTAAGTGATCAGGTGGATACTATAACTTTGGCAATGCTTGAGAAATGTCTCTGCCATGACACTGCCTTCAGAGGTGTTCTGGCTTCAGGACAAAGAAGCAGCAACTCACTTTGCATGAGGAAGAGGATAGGCATCATGCATCTTCCTCCACACAGGTATCTGGCTCTCACTTACTGCAAAAAGGATAATATAAAGCTATGAAGAAGCCTTAGTGGTTATCCCCTACATCCTGGCTCACAAATCCCACCATAGACCATAACAGCTGTCAAAGTCATGGGAGATTATGTCAAATGATTTCCAAGTAGTTAAAGATCAGCCACCCTGCTGCAGACAATATAAAATCAATAACTGTTCATCAGGCAATTTCCATAGTGACAACCATGGTGTTCCTAAAACTGAGATCAGTAGGCAAGAGGTGACTTTAAAGATTTGTTGTCTTTTTTTGAAAAATCCTGAAGACTAAGTTCAGACTTATCTGCACACAAGAATTGACCCAGAAGACAGGTAGCGTTAAGAGCAAAACTGTTTGATGAAGGTGAAAATTAAGATACATTTTTTTGAGATACTCTCTTAGTTCTGGAAGCCTTAATGCACTGACTGTCCATATCCTGTTTCACAAGTGACGAGGGCACAGAGATATTTTTTCTGTCTATGTACAATTTCTGCTATCTGAGCTTGAACAACTCCCTCTAGGTGTTAAAAGTCTAATGATAGAAGGTTATCTTGCCTATATAAAGCACAGAGAGAAACAATTTCAGTATAGACTAAAAATATCTAGAGATTGGAAATGTTGGGTATTCCCTCCTACATATTTTTTTTAAAAAAGAAAAACAACACCAAAACCATATACAAAAAATGAAAATCCTAAAATTTCATTTTGAGACCACCAAAAGCTCACTTTATTTCAGTGTTTCCACATGTTTTCAAGAGCCTTCAGAAACCACAGCAATGAACCAGAAATGTGAAGCTTCCCAAAATACTCTGCGGTCAGGGAACATACTAAATGCTGGGTAAGTCGTCAGTGTCCCAGGAGAGGAAATTTGCCCGACAGGTTTCCAACGATACCAAGAAGCCAGGAAGCCTGTGTGTGCTGCCAGCCCAACAGGGAGGATGGATCGGGAGCAGTCTCTCTTATATTTTCAGTTGGGATGTTTTAATTCTACTGCAAGTGAATTTTCTCTGGGAAAATGACTGTGATGGCAAGTTCTTAGACCAACATCCTGCTCTCATCTGAAATGCTTCCTTGAATAGTATGGACAGTGAGCAAAATCCTGGAGGCTTGGATCACTCAGGCTGATAAGGACAGAAGGGATGGGCTTCCACAGACCAGAAAAAATAACAAAATACACTGAAATATGTCAACTACCAGGCACCAAGGAAACACAGAACCTTCCCCTTTAGGAGAGTGTGGAGTGCCAGCATAGCTACTAAATTAGGTTTCAAAGATGTGAACAGTGTTTAACAGCCTGCTGCCTCATGTATTGTGTGCACAAGGCTTCACATAATGTTGCACCCTGCAGAACTGCTGACTGGATTCTGACATGTCTGGCTTGCAGCAAGGGAACTTGTGGATTAATATTATCAAAAATTCATACATAATTCAGCAATTGTTTTTGACCAGGGTCCCAAGCCTGACGCAGTATACAAAACCTTTCTTTGGCCAAAACAATTACAGATTTCCAAGTAAGCTTCCAGTTGCTGAAGGTGGAAAGAGAAGTGTGACAAAAGCCTGTTCTGTATAAAATGGACTTCTACTGCCAACTGACATTGCTTGTCTCTGTAAAGAGTGGTTAAGAGGAGCTGAACAGAGGTGCTGATCAATATGTCATAAGTACAGTACATACAAACACTTTTCATATGTGGTTTGGTTAGAAAGTATTGCAGAGTGAATTTCCAATTCACAAAGGACTTCTGTTTAGCAGATCTTCAGGTCAGCAAGTAGTAATTTTGCAAGATTTCAGAATCATTGCATCTATCAGCTGTTATAACAAACCCAGAGCAATCTTGAAACTGAGTTAATCTTTTTAACCAGCTATTTCACAAGTTTAAGTTTTAATCTTAGAGATCTTCCTACCAACTATGTAGCACTCCAGTTTAACGTGGTCCATATCTTGAACACCGCCCCTTCAGCTTAATTTGACATAGGCATATACCATAGGGTGTGAATACCATGTGTCATGCCAGTTACTATGTCTACAGCAACTGGTAGTTTAAGTTTGCTGCTAAAGACACAAAGCGAGAAAATCTTGTGCAGACATTCGTTTTAGGTGCTGTGTTTTGGTGACTTAGAAAAACAGAACTGTGGATTTGCACGGATACCAGCTACGCTGCTCTGTGCTTACATTTCTTTTCTGGAAAACTGTAAGTCATTGCTCCCTTAGGAAAGCTAAAAAATGATGTAACCAAGAAGTACACGGCTGTGTATTTGCCTTACCTGAGAGAGAACATGGAAGCAAGGCAAGCCTCTGGATACGAAACATACCACATACCACTCCCAACAGAAGTCGACAGCACTATTCCTTCAGCATAAATTATGCTGGAAATAAAATGAGAATTTACTACTTTTCCAGTTTCTGTACACTGAGAAGTGATATGGAGTATGAAACATTGCTTCTCAGGTAAAGCAGCAGCCCTCACCTCTGACTCTCTACTACAACAGTCACAAATGAAATATAATTGCTGGCAAGAGAGAAATACAAAATGAAGCAGTGGGTTAAGCATGAAACTGCAAGCAGGCACGCAGACAGGGAACCAAAGGCAAGTAGTCTTTTCACATCAATTAGCTTGTTTTTCTGAGCTAACTTACCACAATTGAAATCACATACATCAACAACTTAAAATACAAAGAGAAGGCAAATCTTTTTGGTAGGCTACTGCTACTGACTTTGATTTGAGCCAGGCATGTAGTATCAATATCAGGCTCAGACACTCTAATCCAAGTAAACTTTCAGTTCCTCATATTCATTATGCTTTAAATACCTTTTTTTTCCCATAACTTCTGTTTCCCAATAAGGCTGGAGCATTAAAATGTCACATTCAGGTATTTTACAATATCACTGTGAATTCCCAACATATGCTTAATCCTGTTTCCTGAGGAACTCTGTGCTTTCTCATTTTCAAGACACCAACAGCTTACAAATTCTGGTAGATGGTATGGCTGAGGGCACATTATGAGGGCAGATCAGGACAGTTTTTTCTCTCCTCACCTATGCAGGGCTGTATGTCCACCTGCACTATGCAGTCACATGAGGCTGACAAGACAATTTCAGAAGTGATCTAATATGGTAAAAGCAAATGGTATGCCTCTCCATACAGCCTTCCTCCACCAACCAAATTAGTGAATCTTGTACGCCTGGATTCTGACCACCTTAACTGTACTGCTGAAGATTTCCCATGCCATACACATCGACCTCTTCAGTTACAAAATGCTCTAAGAGTACGTGGAAAAGCATTTCTCATGTAGAGAAGCACTTTCTTTTTACCTTTCATTTTTTATACATGTTTTGCTTTCAGAAGTAACTCTTCAGCTTCCATGTGGTCTTTGCTATGATTTGATTCACTGTCCAGCTGAAAAATAAGACTACAATCCTGGGTATACCTACATCTGTAACTGGGTTTAGTCCTAGATCACAGCCTTTGTTATTCTTTGGAGCCCTAGGAGCAGGAGATGACATTGCTCAGAACAAAACTATGGATTCTGAACTCACAGAAACTGGAAGTCCTGCTCTTGAGTGAAATTTTTAGACCCCATCTCTGAAAACTAAATGCCAACTGGAAACCTGGCCAGAATATGAAGACTAGGTAGCACTGTCCATCTCCAGCCACTTCTTTCAGCATCTCACACTACCCTTTATAATTAGCAAGTCAATTAATATGTACCTTGTAGGTGGTTGGTGTATGGTTTAGGATAGGTCTGCTTGGAAGACAGTGGTTTGCAATTGATGTTTTAATTCAGAAATATTTTTAGCCCATCTTTTACCTGAAAGTTTACATATTAAGCCCAGTTTAAAATGCACATTGTCCTTTAACAATGGAACTCAATATAAGTCACTCTCCTCCTTTTATCTGTTCAGTGCAATGCTACAGCTAGAGAGAAATGTAATTAATGAAGACAACCAAAGTGTTTTCAGTCTTTCCTCTTCACAATATAATAAAAATTATATTAATGTAGTGGTTTTGTTAAATGAAAATCAAGCCAACCTAGGCCTGTAAACTTTACTTCACAGCAAAGAAATCCTTATTATCAGTCCCTAGCTGCTGTTGCAATTCTTTCAGAGAAGTTTTATTGCTGCAATACATATTCTCTGCCTGCTACTAGATTTCTGTCTTGTTTATGGAATTTAAATGGTGAATTAGACTAAATTCTTCACCCTGCCTCCTTCCATAAATAGAGATCCTAGACAGATGCCTTGATGGAAAGAAAACCAAATAGAAATAAAAGCCTTAACAGTTTCAAATTAAAATTCACTAAACAGCCACATTCATATGAGATATCAAATTCTCTGCTGACCTCTCCTGAAGCTGCTGTGGGAGCAAGAACAGGAAATGTGGTCGGGCAGCTGCAAGCATGATGTTATCCTCAGTCTGGGGTCCTTCAAGCCGTAAGAATGAAGCACCAGAACTGTAGTTCTGCAAACTTCAGAGTATCTGGGTGAAGGTAGTCCTCAGCTGTCCTGAAGGATGATCCCTGAAGTCTTAGTTACACTCAGGTAACTGATTTGCTTGCTGAGAAAATGAACATGAGCAGGCAGTCTGCGCTTGCAGCCCAGAAAGCCAACCGTATCCTGGGCTGCCTCAAAAGGAGCGTAACCAGCAGGTCAAAGGAGGTGATCCTGCCCCTCTACTCTGCTCCTGTGAGACCTCACTTGGAGTATTGTGTGCAGTTGTGGTGTCCTCAACATAAAAACTGTTGGAACAAGTGTAGTTCGGTGTCCTCAACATACAAGCTGTTGGAACAAGTCCAGATGAGGGCCACGAGGATGATCAGGGAACTGGAGCACCTCCCATATGAAGATAGAATAAGAAAGTTGGGCCTGTTCAGCCTGGAAGATGCATGGAGACCTCATAGCAGCCTTCCAGTATCTGGAGGGGGCCTATAGGGATGCTGGGGAGGGACTCTTCATTAGG
>JAOEHY010000067.1:14505-25363 GCA_025447955.1 Psilopsiagon aurifrons | reverse complement strand
AGGAGCAGAGGGAAGAAAAAGGGGGAAGTGAGTGAACAAACTGCGTGGCTGATTTATGGCTTAAACCACGACACTTGCTAAAAATATAGGCAGATTGCAGCACATAAACTTCTTTTATATAATTTATTTTTAAAGAAGACTTATTCCAGTGAAGAAAACACAGTTTTGGGAGTTTCAACATTTAATATTGTATAATATCTCAGCGAGGTGCTCTTAAATTGCATTTGGAGATCAGAGCTCTCCCCCTGTCTATGAATCAACAAAGGAACTTCCGATAACAGTATTCGGTACAGAACATTCTAAGTATTCCAACTTGGGAAGCTATAGCAAGAACAGTGTAGCTATTTGATTGGTAGTTACATTTCCAAAGAAAAATAGTTGTTCCATGTTTAGTTTCTGTCAGTGGCATCTCTATTAGCTTCATTTATAAACTTTCCATTATGTAAAACCAGGATATAATGGAAACCCAAGCCATGACTGCAAAACAGAACATGTCTGCTCTCCTGTTGCTGCTGGCTCTGAACATCTAAGAAACAACCTATGGGAAATAGGAGAAAATACAGTGTCTAAGCAACAAGATCTGGCATGAGGGTTGCTAAAAGTCTGGTGGTTGAGATTTCTTTTGACAGAGTAAAAAAATGCCCCAATTATATTGTCCAGAGCATAACAAAAATTAATAAATTTATTGATTTTAAAACTAAGAAACACTTGAGTTTATCTAGAAGTTACAACTGTCACTTTCTGGTACATCTCTCTGACAAGAAAGTCATATCTAAGAGCAAACTTTTGAGAACTGTTCTTTTCAATGGTACATTACTGCACCAGTTGTGCTATTCTTCCCTGTTCCTCATAGGTCTCATTTACAGAAAGAGAAGCCTTTCTAGTGAGGATAATAACAAATGGAGAGCTGTTCTGGTGCACTGTCAGAAATGTCTCTCCTCAGCTTGGAGAAACTTTCTGAAACAGTTTCTATTTGTCTAACATGGAAAAAACCCCACATAATGGGACACGGGACACAGGACACAGCCTAATTGTGCTCAGCAAGCATAGCCAGCAGCTCTTGCTCTATGCCTTGACTGCTCAGTTCATCTAAACTGTAGTATCGGTGAGCAATCTTCTTATCTGTGACAGCCACCACTCGAAGCCCATGAGTATCTTCTCCCAGTTGACACCCTATTGCTGATGAAACCACCATTTCCAGTCCTTTGTAGGAACCTCCAGCATTCCTGTGGTAATGTCCAGAAAATACAGCTTTAACGCCTGTTTAACAGAAAAAAAAAAAGAACAAAAAAGAAAGAGCATATAGTTAGTAGTTGCAAGAGTAAAATGTGTTTCCAGTACAAGACACTGCTGAGGGTATATGCTGGGCTTTATACAGCTGCTGGGCTTGTGGGGAAGGTTCCATAGCAAGTACAGCTACAGGCGTCTTGTTTACCTTCAGTCTTTAATGATTCAGAAAGCACAAAATTAGAAGTAAACCACTTACCTCAACTTGCACTTTAAAGAAATTATTAATGTTAATAGTAAATAACAGTAAATAATTCCAATAGTAATACATGATAAATAGTGTGTAAAACCTTTATTCTGCTCCAGTAGCTCTTTCTAGGGTTACTGAACTCAAATTTCTTCTGTTTTTACTGCAAGGTGTCTTTGTTGTCTTGCTACTTCTTTGGCTGGAAAGAAGGAACAGTCTAGAGGAAGCTGATTAAAACCAGAAAAAAAAACATTCAGCAATAGATAACTGCCTAAAGGATAATGGTACCAAAACACGAGTTGAAAGCCAAGGATTGTGGATCTGTATTTGTCAATTAACATTGAGAAAAATCCCTAAGGAAAGCTTAAAGCTGTTTATCCAAGGTCAGTGACCTTAAGAAAAAAGGGGGGGGGGGAGAGAAGGAGCAGAAAAAAAGGCAAAACAAATGAAAAGAGTAAGATTGAGAAGATAATTTATCATCTTTTCTCAAAGACGGTGGGGGGTTACCACAGACAGAACAGAGCCAGGTATATCAAAGAAACCTAATAAGGGGAAAGAGGCTGAGAATAATAAGAGTGGAAGAAAGACGAGAGCAGCAGAAAAGGAAAGGCTGGCCACCTGCAAGAGCTGTCAGGCTTGGTAATGGCATGAAGGAACATTTACTTAGTATGGGGTACAAACAGGGCATGTGTGTTCTGATTTCTTATGTATTTTTAATGACTTATTTAATGTTTCACTTTTCTAAATAGACTCTTTAGATTTTGGGCTGTATTGAGTAAGAAAAATCACTCTATTATAAACTTGAAAAAACACATTCGGTCTATTGCAGGAGTCAACAATGTGCTACAGTGAAAAATTCTGGATGGGTCACATACAAGCATCATCCAAGCTTTGTCAGGAGTAGAAGAAAAGCTGAATGCCAAACAGCAGCAGGTAGAGAGGACAAAAATACTTCACAGTTAAGCTTTATAATGTACTTTGAAATCCTTGGCTGAATCTGGTCTAACTGATCAGTTAAGCAAATGGTTAAAGAAAGTCCAACCATTCTTTCCCAGAATATGGTATTTTAAAACCAAATTAATTAGGTTTGCAAATGCTGATTTTGACCACCTTCTAAAGATGAACCATATGACAGGTCTACTCTCCTGCCATGAGCTACAATCCTGCCGTAGCTCCTCAGAAGCTATGAGATTTTTGCAGATTTGGAAACAATTTAAGTTGAAATGAAATGGTGTCATCCTCAACTCCAAACCAGCAGTTTCTGCTTTTTGTTTCTTCTGCATTGCAAACATAAAAAAAATCAATGGATACAAGCTGTAATCACTACCTGGATGGCCCTTCTGATTGTCATTACAGGTCAAATTCATGCTACCAAATCACTTATTTTCCCCTCCCCATCTGTTGTTTTATAATTTTTAATAAAATGTTTTATTACTACAAAATAATGAAACCTTGTTTAGTCTCATGAGTCAAGAATGTAAACAAACAGTAATTTTGATGCTAAGTACTTATCTTTCCTGTCAAGGTTTGGAAAACAGGTGAGAACCTAGCTCCCCTCTAAAACATGCTGTCCCAGACAAGCATTTCATTTCCAGTTACACCAGCATCCTTCACCATTTAGCCACTCTGTGCACTGGTAACAGAGGCAGCTGAGCATCACCCCCAACAGCATTTGTGGTTTGGCAAAAAATGGTTCATCAGCTTTGTTGCTAATTTAAGATGATGCATATTTTATTTTGAATGAAAATGTGGAGTTAGTATAAATAGCTAATTCTACAAACAGGTTTGGGGATAAATTTTTGGCATGCTCAGTCCAAGATTCTTGGATTTCAGACTACTACAGCTTCCTGAGGCTGCATCAAATGCTATTTTATACTGTTGTGAAACACAAAAATTACTGACCAGATGGCTGAAAAGACTAGGAATTTTGTTGTTCATCATCAAGTGCAAAGCATGCAAATTGATTTTATATTCTGTTCCAGGTGTTTAGATCTAGTGTTGATTTATGGTGTTACAAATGAAAATTCAAAAGTTTTCAAACACACTTAAAGGATTTAGGTGTAATTTGTTTATTGAAATGCAACAGGTTGTGCGCTCCTTAACCATAATGATACTTGGATGGTCCTACGTAAAGCAGCTAAAAATACCTTAATTACTATGAAGTGACTCAAAACCCACAGTGAGTATTCCTGACAACTACAACTAGGTGGCCAGCAGATGCTGTACTGTGCCATACATCATTTGTGTTTCTGTTGTCAATAAGCTAACAAGCAGAGGTCTAAAAACATGCCTCTTCCTGAGGAGGACAGCACTGAAGAGTAAAGCTCAGCACATAGGGGGACACATGCCAGCTGCTGGGGACATGTGCCAGCTGCTAGGGGCAATGAGAGGTGCTCCTTGCACACAGCAAAGGTCTGGCTTACCACCTCAGCCTAAAAGCTGTCCTTAAATAGGCAGCATTGATAATGACCTTTCCCACCACTGTTTTATCATTACATATACAGATACACAGGAATGGACACTGTGATGACAGCACCAAACTTCATTTTCTATTTTTCATACATTCCAGCAATCTACCATTCCATGCTTAACATGAAAGGTAACACATGCTTAGCTCTGTTCAAGTGATAGGCCAGAGAATGTTGTAATTTGTAAGATAGATACTATAACCTTAAATGACATTAAAAAAAACCCAGCAGCAACAACTCATGTTGCCTTCAGACAGCAGAAATTCTGGAAAAGAGCAGAAGCAATTTAAAGGCAGACTGGTTAGGCACACACAATAGCTTCACAAGGAAATCCTTCTTTCTCTAGCCAGAAACAAACTCAACCTTTTTTTTCCCTGCAGTAGATTTAGGCCTCTTTCACAGTGATTAAATGAAAAAGTGCACAGGAAAGCATGTCTTAACAGAGCTGGCTACATCAATCCTTTGCTTTTATAGAAGTGATTTCAAGACTGATATAGCATACATAAAACAGGCTCAAAGTATAGTTAAAAATTAAGCAGCTTGGAAAGCAGAATATAAATTATTCTGCGGTATGCCTGGTGAAAGCTACATGGGCTTTCATATTTCAAAATCTGAACCCTCCTCTAACAGCAAACGTCTCAAGGTGGAAAACAGAGAATGAAGTTACCTTTATGTTGAATACTAGTCAACTAGGCACTGTCAGCTAGAACTTGTCCGTTACTCTATTTTAGTTTATCACCATAATTCTCTTGCTCAGTGTAACCTGCTGTCTCTGGTGTAGTTACACTTGTAAGGAAGTCATTGTAACAACTCTGAGAGCTTGCTCTGACTCAGCTGCAGGAACCTATCAAAACGATTTGAGTTGCTTTGTGGTTGGGAGAAACCCAATCAGAATACCTTAAAAGGCAGCATAAGAATATAAAAGTCCTGTGATGCAACAGACTCTTTACAGATATTCTGTACTTACTAGATATTATTTGGGTCCTTAAAATCGTAGTATAAAGATGGCAGAGTCAGTCTGAGAGCAAGCAGACATTTCTCAACTCCCACCATATTGCAGCTTATTACAGTGACTAGTGTGACATACTTCAAGCAGCAGAACCATAGAATCACAGAATAGTTAGGGCTGGAAGGGACCTTATGATCATCTAGTTCAAACCTCCTGCCATGGCCAGGTACACCTTCCACTAGACCATGTCTCCCAAGAGTCCATCCAACCTGATCTTTTACACTGCCAGGGATGGAGTATTCACAGCTTCTTTGGGCATACTGTGCCAATAACTCACCACCCTCACAGGGGAGAACTTGTTTCTTATATCTAACCTAAACTTCCCCTGTTTATGTTTGAACCCATTACCCCCTGTTCTATCACTACAGTCCATAATGAAGAATCTCACTCCAGCATCCTTGTAGTAGGCCCCCTTCAGATACTGGAAGGCTGCTATAAGGCCCTCATGAAGCTCTTCTCCAGGCTGAAAAGCCTCGAAGTTTCTCAGCCTGTCTTCATACAGGAGGTGTTCCAGCCCCTTTATCATCCTTGTGGCCTCCTCTGACTTGCTCCAACAGCTCCATGTCCTTCTTATGTTGGGGACACCAGAAATGTACACAATACTCCAACATGCACACTTATCCAAACCGGAGGCTGACCTTACCTCCTCCACCCCCAACCTTTCTGCAATGATATTTGGAGCTGTTTATGGGGTGGCTGGGCATTCTCTTCTCTTGCTTCCTAATACAGAGAGCAAAACTGAACACTGTGTCACCTTTACATATCTTCTACTTGTTAAAGTGAGACCCCTCTTGCCTTGTAGCATTGTTGTTAAAAGAGCAAGCCCTGATGTAGAGGATGCTGAGCAGATGAGGCTGCTTACTGCAGCCTCTGAGTTAAGGCATTTGTGCGGAGTTTGGGAGGACATAAGGCACAATAAGCTTAATGATACTTGTTTGCTTTCAGCTTAGAGATGCCTATAATGGATCCATGTTTCTGGCACTTTACTGTCCTTCATGCACTTAACCTATAACCAATGGCCTCCAGCAGTGTTCTAGGTACTGCTCTCGGGCACACATCTAGCATGGACCTGACTGTATCTTGGTCCCTCCCAGCAGCATTAAGTAGAAGCTAAATGAAGGATCAATGACTGAACATCTGGGCAGCTGGTGTTTCATCTGCTTGATTACTGCATCAGCTGGGTCCATAAAATACCCTTAGCAGCTTCCAGTAAGGGATTGTGCTATTACAGGAACAAGTCCTTTTCAGTATTTTCTACTTTTTCCACAGTTAAGCAAAAAAATTAGGAAAAAGTAACAATCATAAAACCACAGGGAGGTGTAAAGCCACATGACACACTTTTAAGGTAAATAGTGCTTTGTAAGAGAGATGAATGCTCGCCATCTTTTATCTATCTTCTCACCACTCAGAGAGTTTAACCTTTGGAATTAAAAGAACAGAAGCCTTTGTGTCATCATATATATAAACCAAATCCCGACATACAGTTTATGTGCAATTAGAAGGGCAGGGGTACAAAATTAACTCAGCAACTTTAGTTATGCTATAAGAAAACCAAAACCTACCCTTGCCTGAGAATTCAAGGGAATTATTTGAGAAACCCATCTCAGACAGCAGGCAGACACCAGGAACAAAGTCTGGCCTGTGAATCATGCAGCCTTTTTTTCTTCCTAGGCAAATAATGCAACTTTGCCACAATTACATTTCACGTCTGCTAACTGCCTACACTCAAGAAGGTGTTTTGGTATGGAGCTGAAGTAAGCAATGCAAATAGGAGACCACAGAGAATGTGATTTACAATCTCTTTTATCTCCTGTTGCCTATGGGAGGCAGATTCTGCCTAAACAATCTGGTGTTTATGGGTACTGTTTATCCAAATTCCCCCTTTCAGCATATGTATTGTCATTCAGATAACAATTACACTAGGCAGGTGTTCAGTGCTCAAATACCCATGCAGGTCTAGCTGCTCAGCACCAGCCTCCGCTAGAATTTAGTATCTGCTTTAGATACCTCCTGGAAAAAATTTTGCCCATACTTCAGGTTTCAGGTACTCAGTGCTAGTATTAATTCTTGTTATTGCTGTGTAACGGTGTGTTACATCTTGAACAAAGAAACAAACAGGTCAATGCTGTGTATTAACAGAAGTCTAACTGATGGTTTTTTTCTTCACTAGCACTTCTTTTTTTCACTCAACTGTATTCCACTCACTTTTGTTAGCCAGCATAAGAAGGAAATCTGAACCAGTCAATGCAATAATACTAAGATGACAAGCAGCCTATTTACTTTGCTCTTGCTTTTGATCTGAAACATAATCTTAGAGATGTGTGCACTCAAATTTAATTTATTAATTTCAGATGTTTTTCTGAAGAAATGCTGTCAAGTTGCCAGCAACCCCACTGAACACCCCCCCTTTAAACTCTGTGAGGAAAGAGCAGTGTCCTGGCAGGCCTCACCTTAGAGCTGGCTTTAAGGTATCCTCAAGTCACTTCAATGCATCCAGGTATCCACAAAAAGGTACAGAGCCTTCCCACCACAAACAAAAAGGTAGAGAGCAGTGATTTGTGCTTAATCCCTGGTTTCTGAAATAGCAGTTGGGAAAAGCTTTAACATGAAAGCTGTATGAAATACTAAAAAGCTACTGTGAAAATACATGTCCAAAGGATGGCACCTTCACAAGCGTTCATTAGTTCATTTGTTGTGAAATACACACTGATTTGAATTTAAATGTGACCGCAGGCTTCTCAGTATCCATTAACCAAAAACGCAGGATCCATTACTGCAAAACACTATTCATACCTAATGGATTTTCAATTAAAACAAAGGGAAAAAAAAGGATTAAAATCAGAACAAAGTAAACCGTGCAGACAGTTACTATTTAAAAAGATGCAACACAAACCTCATGCACTGTCTCTGCGATCATCATCTTCTGGTGTCAGGTCAGAAAGGCCTGAACTGCCAAATTCATTTTTGATCAGAGCAGGACCAGAAGCCAGAGTCTCAGGATAGCACCAGGTCTTGCTTTGGCTGTTCTAAAACTGCACTTGGATCACAAAACCACCTAAACCCAACAAGCTTCATGCCCATACGCCAAACATGAGTTCTCAGAATCAATTGATAAAAAAAAAGGTTAAATACAGGAACTGATTCTGATTTTAGTAAACCAAAGATGTCCTCCTGGCATACAATTTACCACCATTTTCTGATCAAGCACAAAAAGTCCTTTTCAGTTCTAAACTGACAAAGCTGACTGCAAATAATGACAAGTTTTACTGTTTCCAAAGAACTGATCATAACTCCTTTTCCCTGTAGAATAATGCATTTCTGCTAACACATTAAATACCTATTTTGGTACAAACTCCATGAGCTTAATGCAGCCTATTTAGCACAAATAATTCATCACCAGAACAAGCAACCAAAACATGGATTGTTCAAGACTGACCTAAAGAGCTCTAATACATATATTGATAAGCCTTAGACTCTTCATTAGCTTCACCATGAAATAAGTACTTTGGTTTTATGCTAATTCACACACTGCATTATGTCACTTCAGACTGTAAGACTACACACTGCCTTTGTCAAGTCAAGAGGTAAAGTGCTGAGGAGGGAATTTAATAACTCAAGAAATTCAGCATGCTACCCTAGATACTATCTGCATATTCTTTCATAAGACGATTTTTTAAAGGTCAACTGACTTCTCAAAACACTTCAAACAAGAATCATGTTTTAAATTGGATACTCTTTTCCAAGTCAAAACCAAAGTATGATCCCTTTGCTCATGGTTTCTACCACAAAGATTTCTCAACAGAAAATTCAGAAACACCTCTGAAACCTTCTTCCCCTCTCCTTTATTTCCAGTGTCTGCAGTCTAAAGCCAGCTCACCAAATTAAGTCATCGCAAGACCCCTGCCAGCTCATAATGATTTGCATCTTTCTCAGTTTAACATCTCTGGTAAGATGGACAATTTTTACTGGCATTTCCCATTTTCTCCTGGTTCTCTCTTCATGTTTTGTGAACCAAAACAGCACACTACTAAAAGGAGGTTTTCTTACAGAGGTAGTGTAATGGATACTTGTTAACTGTATTGGTCTAAAAGGGAATGCTAAGCAAGCATCTGAGATTTGCTTCGGACGGTGATATGGTTTAGTGTGAAGTGTACCTGCCCATGGCAGGGGGGTTGGAACTTGCTGATCTTAAGGTCCTTTCCAACCCTAACTATTCTATGATTCTATAGAAAAGACTGATACAGAAAGGGATGACCAGGCCAGCCAGGCTTAGGAGCAACTGCATATATACAACCATCCCATCCTCACAGCCTGCAGTAGGTTTCATTTAAAAGAGATCATTCTTTGTAATGATGACCATCTCACAGCACTTGAGTTTTCCAACACTCCAAAACAGAATAACGTTCTGAAAGAAGCTGAGTTCTATATGAAATATTCACCGCCTTTTTCACGCCTGATGATACTGAAAAATAATTGAAAGAAAACTTTGGCTACGCCACTGGTGTTAGCATGCTGTTGGTTTTATTCCTAACAAGAATCAGATGAGAAAATAGTTCATTACCTGGAAAGAAACTGCATACTGAATATCATGCAGAAGGCAGGCTGTCTGCTAGCAGCATGAAGCGAAATTTATTTTGCAGAATTCTAAAAGTGCAGCATCTTCTTCCCACAAATTGCAGTTCATCACTCAGAGAAACCCTTCTGAACAACAGTTCTGCAACACCAGGGAAAAGGGTCAGCATGATTTTGACATAATTGTACTGTAAGAGAACAAAGGCATTTAACTATGTCTCATGGATAATTCACCTGAGAGTGATTACCTCCCAGCCTTAGCTTACTGTGCAGCTGCAGGCCCATAATCCCAACATGCTACTCTACTGCTCTTGTGGTCTGAAGTGTAGAAAAATGCAAGGATATGGAAGGTTGGGCATTTTTTTCAGCTCCATTTGGGGCAGGAAAGAGAGGGGACTGTGGCCTGCCTTCTCTACGTGGATCAACAGACAATCACGCCTTTCACAACCACAGCATTTTGGCCTCTTCAAGAAGTACTTTATGTCTCCATTTTAAATGTGAAATACTAGCCATCTTTTTGCTTTATTAAACAGACAACAGTGGAACGTATCTGTTCTCCTAACACCTCAAAAAACATGACGTTTGCCAGTTTGGTTCAAGACATACAAACTGAGCCCCAATCTCAAAGGAAAGCCCCAATCTCAAAGGAACTCCAGTTGCAGTGATTACAGAAATCCAAATAGGTTAAACCAGGATGGAAAACAATGCATCCACATTTATCCTGAAATATTAAAAAGAACTTCATAAGGAAACATCCACCTAGAAAACAATTCTTCTCACACAGATGACACTGGGCTGGAATTCAGACTTGAACAAGCTTAAATTCCAAAGGTGTGTGACTCCAGTTTCTATAACCACACTCACTTCCACTGCTTGCTTCCAAAACCCCCTGAGTCAGAAGAAGCTGTTTTCCAGCTCTAGCTCCAGAACCCCATTTGGAGGAAGGTTTGCTGTGTCCAAACTGTGACTGGCCTAGCCTCAGTTGGAAATCAGACTGCTCAATCCAGCACTATGGATAGTGTGAAAATACAAGGAAAAAAAATCACAACATATAAAAATAAACCAAAGAAAAGCAGCAGATTTTCCAAATTAGGAAGAGAATGCCTGGAATAATCAGCAGAGGCAATCAGTAGCATGCTTTATTTAGACTGAGCCCTCAATTAAATAAATGCTTTTCTCAGGAAAAGCAAATGAGACTGTAAGAGAACAAAAAGGCTAAATTAATGCAGTATGAATGATATAATAAATATGTAATGGGTACAGTACAGACCTTGCTTCTGTCCCCATGCACTCTATAGAGATTTTTGGGAAAAAAAGTGGTTCTGACTGAGCAAT
>JAOEHY010000067.1:0-14405 GCA_025447955.1 Psilopsiagon aurifrons | reverse complement strand
TACAGTACAGACCTTGCTTCTGTCCCCATGCACTCTATAGAGATTTTTGGGAAAAAAAGTGGTTCTGACTGAGCAATGAAATCTATCACATGGTCCAGATTCTCCTCCTTTAAGTGCTGATTAATGAACTGGTTTTTACAGGAACTGCAGACATGAATCAGTGTTCACTGCATTTCATTTACAGATGTATGGCTCTCCCCACAGACTACAGGTGAAGCTCAAAGCAAACAAAAGGAGGTATTTCTTCCCAAAGCTGTGAAACTTGAAACTCCCCACCCACAGGCCACTGTGAAAGCTGAGTTTTCAAAACCCAATTGAACAAATGTGTAAAAGAATCGCTACATCACACTATACATATAACATTAGTATGATACATCAGCCCTCAAAAGAGAAATTGTTGGAGCTAGGAAGAGTACTTGAAAGAAATACCATCATGCACTTTACTGACTTGTGCTCTTCACAAGGGTTTGGCGAGTAGGAGAAGCAGGACACTGGGCTATAGGGATTGTCATTCTAGCCTAGCTACTGCTTTTATATTAGGTGTTCAAGTTTAATGATTAAATTTGTTTTAAATTAGAACTGTGATTATCTAAAAGCCACCGTTTCACTTGCTCAAGACTGAAGAAAGGGGATATGCTGGCAAGAGCTAATCTTACATGTATTTGTCCCCAAAACTGCAGGAGCTAGAAAGGAGCAGCAGTAGAGCCAAAACAGGAGCAAACAGGTGGAGATGCAGTTTTGTAAAGAAGTGAAATCGTACAGTGAAAAACCTGAGTGTTCCCAGCACTCCAGTACCCTTTCAGAGTTTTAATAGGTATGAGAACAAAAGCAGTATCCAGGCACAAGGAGATGCTACTATGAGATGTGTGTATACCACACACATGTATGCGTAGATACATATTTTTTAAAAGGCAATGTTTCTGACAAATAAAACCATTTAAGTCACATAGATGAACTGATCTTGAGTGCTTTCCCTGGAGTGTGAGGCATGGACTGCCTTTTCATTGTTTCCTTTCTCTTGCAGTAAACAGGTGCTTTCTGAAGTGCTCAACAGCATGGTTGGTTCAACAGTAATACGTGTGTATCACTCTCAGAACAACTTTGCACTCCAAAATGATGCTCTTTCAGCTTCCCTACAAGAGCATACATTAACCACAAGTCATTCATGCTGTACTATTTTTCTCCCCTGGGCAGGTAGTGTACATCATGTTTTCAAGATGCCAGTGCTACAAAGGAAATGATAATATTTACTAGTCTTTGTAAACAAAATCTCTCCTGTGGCATAGAATTGATTTTATCTCGTTGCAATTTGTGAGTTCTCACATCACCCCATCTGCCACTCAGGTGTTACAGCAGCAAACAGATGTGAAAACATCAGTCACCGCACTGTTTACAGAACTGCTCAGTGCTCAGGCGTTTCTCAGACCCTGCTCCCCAAAACCCCCCAATCATTCCCTATCAACAGAGCTCCAGTAGAAGGACAGCCCCACTTGTGTCGGGGATCAACACCCTCCATTTCCTAACCTCTTCAGTCAAACTTAAATGACAGCCCTTTAGAAGCTCTGTGTTATCCTACCTTCTTCCTCAGTTGTGTGAATGAAACAGAACAGAGTAATTGGAATTTACAGCGCATAGCACTGTAAGAATCTTGATAAAAATATCTCATTCACTGTTGTTTGCAAACATGATCCTGCAAACTTGTAGGATCAAAAAGAAGTTTTTATCGATGAAAACTACAACTCAGTGGATAAAACAGATTTAAAAAAATTATCAAAGAAAAAAATACATTACAGATTATATTAAATAAATGCATTAAAGTCATTACAGATTATATTAAATAAATGCATCTTGCACTTGCTGAATCTCTGAAATAAATGTCTGTGTATCTACATACTAGATTACATTACATTACCTGGTGAACAGTCTTAAAACCTGTTCTTACACAGTGACATAGAAGATGCCAAATTTGGTCACTGCCTGTACCATGAGTGCACCATTTCAAGACTGAAAGAGGTTGATCTAAATCACTAAACTTGAGAGTATTTAGATTAAAATTACCTTAAATACTGACAAAGCAACACATAAGCAAGCCATGAGATTACTCACTTGGTGTATGGCCTCTGGAAAAATCAAGGTCCCAATGGCAGGAAGAAAATATTACTCCCTTGTCAACCTTGATTACACGACAAATTCATGAAACATAGCATATGTTGTCTGGTAAATTTTAGAAACAGCTTTCAGCACTCCGTGCTTTAATTTTGTATTCAAATATATCTCAGCTGTGGATGTTCAGAAAGCTGCTGCTCCCCTTAATAGTACTCTCCTGTCATAAGATTTCTAAGAGGAGAATGTAGGTATCACAGTCTTTAATGAGTAAAGGTGTTAGAAGTTACAGCACCTACCCTCACAAATGTAATGAAAAAATATGCCATTTAATAGTTAGGTTGCTATTTTTCCCTGTATGTGCAAATTAAGTGTTTTTAAGCACATATGAAAAATTGCTTTGAAGACATTTAAATGACCTTTTGAATTAAAAAGAAAAGCTGAAGACTGCAGTGAATTTTGTTCCATATTTTGTACCTCTTACCAGGAATTCTTTCTTGGACACATAATCTGTCAGCTAGACAGACCACCTATACTTGTCATTTCACATTGAAACAACTTTGTTGGTGGAAAACTAGCTGTTAATCTAGGTTTTATTCAACAGAGCTCTTAAACAAGGTCAGGCATTTGCTTAAATGTTTTAGTTCATTAGCATCGTGAAGAAACATTTACTACTATATATTGTGTTAAGTAATATAATTTCAGTATGTTAGGCAAAAAGTCTTTTAAAGATTGTCTCTAGCACAAGAATACCCACACTTTTCTAGTCATTGAAAAAAAATCCTTTAACATCCTAAGAAAATTATTCAGGAATGGGATAGGTCAAAAAAAGTATGTTTCCTATTACAAAAATGCCTTAATTTAAAACCTGATTTATCACTTCTGCTCCTCAGAGAGACACGACATACAGCCCAGAGGTTTGGCTAGACCACTACCACTACTTTATTTTCCCCACAAAGCTATGAGCAAACTTGTCTATATCAGCACTATTAAATTCTTCAAAGGTGACTATGGATTTCACACAGCAGACCTGGGTAACTCCAGTAGAGCTCACAGCTCTTTCACAGTTCTTTCATGCAGGTCTTTTCTCTACTTTGCATCTGCAAGTAGAGGAGACAGGTAACCGAGGCTAAACTTTCCGAAGTTATACAAGGACACTTTCAGAAACGTTATTTTCTCTCAAATGATAAACTACGTTCTAAACTGAGCTGATTTTCACTGTCACTGAAATCACTTTTTCAAGGACAATACTGGTTATAATGCATTGAAAGAAAAAATGGGCCAGGAGGATTCCTTAGACGCACAGCTTCTATGGCTTAACTCTGCAGAGTAGTAATACATATTTACAAGTGCCAGATTTCCAATTTATAAATATTTATCATAAGGACATGATTTTATCTTTAATTAGCCGAACTGTTAAGGACACTTCTAATGTGAGAAATGTAATTCAGTATTTTGTACCAGATGTAGCCTCTACAGCTAGTCTTTTATCTCTGCTTGTAATAAGCAGATACTTAAACCAAAACCATTATGTAATATCAAAGTGATTAGAAGAGAGTAACTACAGAAGATCTGGGCTCTGAATTTAAAGTAATAATTTTGTGAAGTTGCATACCTCACTTTAAAGCACCTGTGCAATACCACCTCACTGATCTGATTATTTCCTACATGCATCCATTTGAATTTCTTTATTCATGCAAAGACCTGAATTAATAGACTGTCCTTCCTTTCCCCTCCCTCTCTAAGCTAGACAGAGAATAAATTGAGAACTGGGATAATTCCAGGTCTGGTCCTGGGTAATCAACAACTGGAATATGATACCCATCTGCTAACCCCTCAAACATGCATGTTTTACTGAAATTTTACATACAAAGCATACCTTTGTAGTGGTTGGAAACAGTGAGCAAGAGAGTAGAAGGAAGGAAGGAAGATTGGTGACAGGTCAGGGGAAGAAGAAGAGCAGCAGCCTGGTATGCTCTATTAGAAGGCCAGACTTACTTCTTTTTTCCAGGATAAACAGTTACACCAAATATCTAAATTAAGTGCTACAAGGGTTGGCCTTCCAAACTGCAAGTCATAATTAAGAAAGGCAAAGTATATTGGGATTTCATTAGCAATATTCTGTGTTTTAACCCCCTAACAATGTATGAAGTGAACTGCTGGAAAACCAGTTAATGCCTGAAATACTGAAATAGGTTATTTGGCAAAGCAAAAGAGAATCAGAAAGTAAGTGATGTCACTGTGTATCTGTGAATCTATGCTTCCATGATAACTGCCTGTTTGCAACCCACTGATGACATTCTGTGGTCTTACAAAGACCGCTCTTCAATTGAATGAGACAATGGAAACAGAGCGCACCCGTTACTAAGGAAACTGAGCCAACTTTGATTCAGCTGATGTTTCTCCGCAGCCTGAGTTACACTGCTTTCTGAGTACATTTAATTAGCAAAATGTTAGATTATTGTATTGTATTACCTATTGACTCACAACATAAAATAGCCAGCAGAAGATCAATGTTTGAACATACTCATGAGGAAACAAATAATGTTATTTTAGGGATGGGACCAAGGGGCACAATGGGAAATGATGGAGGGGAGGTACAAACGAGATGTTGTCTCAGAAAGAAGTTTGGGATTTCTTCTGTAGACTTATCTTTGTCTCACTGGCTTCCCATTCCTCTTCTTTTTCCCCATCACTTAAAGCCTCCACAACTTCTGGTTAAGCCTCTGGACACACATGAGGGGTGATAACATAATAATGATAAATGTTACACTGATAACATTCTGCAGTTTCTTTTACCTCTTGATTAATTATATTCCCAGTCCTGAGTGTTGCCAGGTGTTGGCAAACCAAGAGGATGAGAGAAAACTCTAGAACAGAACTGCTTTGGTTTCCACATTAATGCTTGCTGACAGTGTCCTTCTGCTAAGCAGCTCTTCAATGAACTAGGATGTGTTTTTAGACAACAGTATGTAAACAGCCATTTAGCTGCCCAACCTTATGAATGCTTCCCTATATTAACTATAACTATATATAACTACATTAACACTAGCACAAAAATTAAAAAAGATACCATGAGGTATTCTCAGCATGTCTCCTTATGGGGCAAAAAAAGAGCACTTGAATCTGTAAATATGCCAGTCCCCTGGAGAGCCCTCAGATAACTATGAATTTTGGCCCCATTGATTGGAAACAGCAGGAGATTCAGAGCTTGGAAATTAGGCTGGTTTTGAATGAGCCCAGGCTTAACAATTATATGGCAAATTAGGAACAATATCATAAACAATTTGCATTGTTCAGTAATCCAAATAACATGCTCTTATAGATGCAGAGAAAATGATGCTGATGCAGCAATGGCAGAGAATTTGGTGGGATGAGCACACCCCAGGAACATGAAGGCAATTAACAGGAACAACAGGAGCAGTGTGGAGGATTAGCTGCACACCATGTCTGTCTGCGTGGCATTCAAGTGTCATCACACAGAGTGAAGGGATTTAGCACAATGGACTGTTTAGCACTTGCCCTTCACCTCAGAACTGGCCCTTATTAGTAATGGGATATGCAAGGATTGATCTTAGCAGAGCAGGTCTCTTTAACACTGAATATATCTGGAGTGCATTACACTTGGTTTAAAATAGGCTCAGTGTGGGAGAAAACAACCTCCAAGGTAATTCTAAATTCTGTTTCCATATTTTACGTAAAACAAATCCTGTGTTTTTCTCCTCTGGCAATACCTGATCTTCCAGTCTGTAGGCAGAAAAACCTCAGGTTGTCTTTATCTCTCAGTACTTGCAAAATGGATTGATGTTTATCTTAAAGAATTTTTTGCTTTTACTTCTTTACTTTTCACTCAAAGTTTTATATGTTGCTTGGTACTTTTTATAAGCAATTAGATTCAGTTGATAATTCTGACAGGGAGCAATCAGGCTTATAAGCAGTATCTAAAATTCCTTTAAAACAGTACCACTGAAGTTAAACGTATTTTGTCTGGAAGCACTGCCATTAACAATTTGAAGCAAAAATTCAAAACCAGGAGAGTCTGAGAAAATACCTGCTTTATGAAACTTTTCCAGTAGCTCCTGACGAACTGATTTTTCCAAGTTGAAATAATCATGGTCTTCATCAGGTTTTCTCAGAAACAGAGGGATGTGCTGGAACACTATTATATGCTTGCATTTCTGCTGTTCAGCGATAGCCAGTTGCTCACTGAGCCATGCATCCTGGGCTTGCTTCAACTCAGGGCACTTGGAAGAATCAAAGTACAACTGAGAATTCAACACAAGAAAGAAAACACCTCCAACCCAAAAGCTGAAGTAGTCATCTCCCCAGTTACTGCAGTAATGCTCTATTGTTTCTCTGGTTGGGGTATTGCCGATATCATGATTTCCACTGACAAATACCAGTGGTATGTCCTGGTGGGTGTCCTTCAGAACATTCTTTAAATCTCTCTCTTGGTCTTTTCTCCATTGAGTTCCTACAGAAAAAAAAAACCAGTTTAGTTTTTATGCTGTCTTTTCCTTCTCTCATTGTTAACTTTTGCTTATGGAACTATGCACAGTAAGACCGTATTAAGATGCAGGGATCTAGAATACATCTTCACTTTAATATTGTAATGCCACTCAATCCCTTCCCTCCCACTTCATTCCCTCTCTTATCTAGTACTCAGCCACTTTGAGTAAGTTGCCTTAAGCAAGGCTCTGGAGAGGAACCAACAGATAGCAAAGCAGTAGGTAACAAAATGGTCAGTGGTTTGCATCAGAAGCTTTAGCAGGCTAATTGTTGAAAACAAATGCAGCAAACTTGGATGGTGCAACCAGCTTCACACAGGGGCAAAGCCTGGGCTAACTTCTCATTTATATTTCACGGCTGTGCAAAGGAGTTAAGGTTGGGTTGTGGGTTGTTTTTGTTTTTTTTTTTTCCATTACAAGAACTACTTCAACAGCAAAAATATAATTAGTGTATTGTGGCAACTTGGTTATATCCTGAGTCTGTTTTAAGAATGAGTAGAGCATTAATTTCACAGAAAGGTAATTGTGGAGTTTGCTGGTTTTCCCTGCACTCCTGGTTTTATATTAACATGCATGACCCAGACAGTTACTCTTCTGGCTGTCAGAGATCTGGCCTTGTCCAGAAAGGTTTATCTAATTGCTAGAGTCAGGTACAAACACTGAACAAAATTTAGAAGGGATTTTTTTTCCAAAAGCAGTTATTTTATTCTAATGATGACAGAAGGTTTAGGTTTTCTGAAGAGCAATCTTTAACCAGGGGCCACTGCTATGTTCACTATTTATTAATTAAACTGAACATTCACAAACTGTATTTTGTTCCAAAATACATAACATATACCTGTATTATATATAACATATATCTAACATAGGCCCATTTCACAAGTAACAACTCCATTTTTTAACCAAATGGGATTTTTATTTTTTATAAGAATTCTGGAATCAGACTTATAAGCGACATTTCCATACACGTCGATACAAATCAATCACCATGTGGTTTTGAATTGTTTACTGTTTTTTGTAACTACACATGTACACTATACATAAAAATGTATTGGAGGGGCTCTGGTAGTGTAACTATGAGATAAAAAGTTTTTTCTCCATGTTTCTTCAAAATACTTCTGATCAATATGTTGACAAACACTGACCCTTAGTCACTATTATTAGCAAAGCTTTGAATTCCTTTTCCATATCCCACAGGTATAGGCTGAAGGACCACCTTACTGCTGTTACTGGAATTCTACAACTCTGGAAGAACACTGTGAAAAAACCATATTCATATCATGCTTAAAATATGTCTAGATGTAAATACAGATGTGAGATTTGATATGTGGTGCATAAAGTCAAAATCCATAACTCTTGTGGTTAACTGCTGCACGGTCATTGCAGCAAAGACTTTAAGTAACTAGGGCATGTGGTATGCAGCGTAGTAGTTCAGAGTAGTGGGCAGCATATCAGTTTCAGGAGGCATATTAATGTACCAGGATCCTCCTTCCAGTTACAAAAAATATCTTTATTAATCCTAGAAAATCAGGGCAAATGACATCTCATGCTACTCGGAAGAGCTGGATTTAAAAGAACAAAACCAGAGTTGTAAATAAACCTGGCACACTTTGATGTCCATGAGGTAGGGAACCTGGCTGAGAAAGCTGCTTTTCCTGCTACTCCCCAACTTCCTATGCAAAGAGTTGGAAATTTCAAGTCATAAATATGAAAATGTTTGTGAGAAAGAGGCAGGGAAAAGCTCAGTTGAGATATATAATAAACACATTACACCCTGTTCAGGTCCATGCTACCACTTTGGGAAATTCAGCTAACAGCTTCAGAGCGTAAAGATGTTTATGCGTAAGATACAGAAATAATTTGTAGAATTATGTATACTTCTTCCCAGTGGTGAAATTCAAGCTCTAGAGACTAACACTTCGATTAGATTTGTTGACAGCAGGGCACTGGTTTCTTCATTTAATGCAATATTATTTCTATAGCAACAGAGAGACATATTCAGTGTTTTACTGCAGACAAAAGATTGCTCAAAATGGAACACAAGGTCTCTGTCCAAAGAGCCCAGGAAATAATGCTAAGTAAAGATTATTTCAGAATAGTTGTATCTTGGCTTGACCTCTTCTTGGGAGAAGGTCAAAACAACTTCAAAAGAAGAGAAACGCACAGACCTAAAGGTAGGAAAAGGCAGAATAATGTCTTTGGAATCTTCAGGTGTAGCGCTGGAGGGAAGGGCTGGGACGTATGCACTAATAGGGAGCTGTACCACTGTAGCATGCACTGTGTATAATAAGCCACAACGCTACACAGTGCCACCACGGAGGCACCTCCCTCTGATTTACAACTGAGATAAGTAACGGATAAAGAAGATAATGAAGAGAAGATAAAGAAGTGATAAAGGAAGCAACTAGAAAACTACAGTGGTCACTGCCATTGAATCAAAAATTGCCCTTTAATCTCTACCAGGCACAGAGCTAGCTATAATCCTCATTCCAATTATTATGAAGAACATTATTATTTGATGACATGTATTTGTTTAGCTAAGATAGACATTCGTTGTAGGTAAACAGGAAAAGAATATAATGCCAAAAGGCATATATCTTCCTAAAATATCTTTTAGGAAGTGCTGGTGTAGATGTAACTGAGTTTCTGTTCTGTTTATCTTGGCATCGTGCAGTGCAATTTTAAGTCTCAGGCTACAATGTGCTGTCTTTATGTTAGGTTCTGTAAATACAGACTTGCCCTGAGATAAATGACTTCACAAATTAATAGCCCATAAAGAACAGTTTGGTGTTTAGGAGAAACATGACAGTGAGAACTGATACTAGAACAGCTGGTTGCCATTTCCCACAGCTTCCCAGTCTCATTTTTGGAAACGGAGCAATGTGAACAGGAGCATAAAGGTGCAGTACCAATGTCTCTGCTGCACTGCATCTTTTTGGTCTATGTTATATCACTATTTGCCCAAACGCTTCCAATATTCTTTCCTGCATTGACTAGAGAAGCAAAGACAACCTGCCCTCACTCACTGAAAGAGCAGATTTCAGTAAAGAAAGTACTTTTAAAGCATTTATGCTGAAGCTGGCTTCAGTCAGCAGAAGTAGAATTCAGAGATTATTCTGCCTAAGAAATAATCCTTTACTAATCCACAGTCACAGTTTACTTTGGTATTACACAGAACAGAGCACCTCTATAAGAAAGTGTTGGGTTTGGGTTTTTTGATGCCACTGCTGTAAGAACAGCCCTGGTTACCCCGAAACCACATCTCTGCAATGCAGGCTGCTTGCAATTGCATCTGAGGCAACTCTTCACTCACTCACAGTAGCCTCCACCAACATTGTACCTTTCCACCCAAAAAGTATTCAAACGAAAAACTAGCAACTGACAATAGAATCATAGAATCAGAGAATAGTTAGGGTTGGAAAGGACCTTAAGATCATCTAGTTCCAACCCCCCTGCCATGGGCAGGGACACCTCCCACTCAACTATGCCACCCAAGGCTATGTCCAACCTGGACTTGAACACCACCAGGGATGGAGCATTTACAACATCCCTGGCCAACCCATTCCAGTGCCTCACCACCCTTACAGGGAAGAATTTCTTCCTCATATCCAATCTAAACTTCCCCTGTTTAAGTTTTAATCCATTACCCCTTGTCCTATCACTACAGTCCCTAAAGAGGAGTCCCTCCCCAGCATCTCTATAGGCCCCCTTCAGATATTGGAAGGCTGCTATGAGGTCTACACTCAGCCTTCTCTTCTCCAGGCTGAACAGTCCCAACTTTCTCATCCTATCTTCATATGGGAGGTGCTCCAGTCCCATTTTTCTATTGACAGAATCCTTTTGGCGGTGACTTTTCTCAGGAGGCAGAGCAGCACCTCGAGTTCAGCTGCTCTGCAGATCTTGACACAGACAGAACTGTGCCTGGTTTGCTACACAAAAAGCTACAGACACAAAAAAACCCCATCGGCCTAACATCTGACTTCTAAAGTTTGGCAAGGGGGCCTTCACTGACCCAGCGTACATCCCTACTGATACTCTGCACCAGTGCACAGGGAGCCCCCTCTGCACTGCAACATCTTCACTGGGCTTAGGCTGAGGGCCAGCACAGGTACTTTTAGGATGAAGCTACCCCAAGATGTCTTCAGCCAGTTTAACAACAAAAATGTAGCACAATCGTTTCCTGGATTTTTACATTACTCAGTCTTAAGTATTTCGATGCATTTTAAAAGTACCCCAAACTTAGAGGAGTTACAAACGCATCATTTTTAAAGGAAAGGAGAATTTCTCAGTTTGAAAAGGAAGATAAAAAGAAAATTGTTTAACTATGAGCTTTTATGCAAGCAACATTCTTGAAAAGCCCTCATATGACAACTGCAATCTGCCTAACATTTAACCCAAGAGACTGATTATCAAAGAACAGGTAAGAGCTAAATTGTAGATTAAATACTATACAAAAATATCAAATAGAAATAGTATCTAAATCTGATAGAAGCAAAATAAAAGATGTCAAAACACCACCAACGAAAACGGAATTTATAAAAACATTGGGCCTGTTCCTCCTGTAACTGAGTATGATAGCCGAAGAATGACATCCAAAGACAAGTAATTCTTGTTGGAAGCAATCACACAATCATTACAAACAAGGCTTTACAGTGCATCACAGTTGCTTTAATCAGTCTCATCACTTGGAGCACCTTCCTGTTCTTGAGATACGTCTTTTTTTTTTGGTTTTCACGACTGAAGCCATTTAGAGGACTTTCCCTAGCAGCATTCCCTAACTTTTCAGAGAAGAGAGGGCAATCCAAGCTATATTCACAGCATGCTCCTTTTATAATTACTTCCACTGAAACAAATGTAACTGCTGCCTCTCTCTCTGTGGGGAAGCAGCCTCCTGCTCAAAATAGGATTGCCTTTCATCTCTGCTGTTGTTTTGGATGCCTGGCTGTTGGCTCCAGCTTAACAGGACTACAGCTAAACTCTTGTCATCATCTCTCCCAGCTGCCCCCTACCCACTGACAGCCCCATTCCTGTGCCTGTTACTTTGGGAGGCCCAAACCCAGTGGCATCACCAGTATCAGACTGTATCTTACAGAGTCCTTCCGCAATTACATCTTTACTGCATCTTATTTTTATGCACTAGCTTAAATACAAGTATAATTGAGCTCTAATCTTGTCACATCTCAAATCCTGATACAGCTTTCTGATCTTTGCAAACCCACCCCAGCAGCCCTTCAGAGCTATGGAGCTCTGACGCTACTCCTTGCTGTGCTGCCTTCTTTCCTAACCTTCCCCATCTCATCAATGTGATGACTCCTTTTCACTGTTTTGGCCAAGCTCTTACCCACTTCTCATTTGGTTACATGTTATCACCCCATAGAGGCAATGATTCTCTCATTGCCCATGAACAGTTAGAAAAAACCCAGCTTGCTCTCCACATGCATTTCTCATAGGATACTACAAGAATGTGATTGATAGCAGACAGGGCGCTGACAGAGAAAGAAAAGACCACCCAGTTCAGTCTTCCTGGTGTCCTTGTCAGTCTGTATTCTTCACTGTTTCTTGTTTTAACTTGAAGTTTCCCTGCTAGCATCTGCCATTATGAAGTCAAGCCATACATCCATTGCATCATTCCAAATTATCACATGCAAGAATAAGCTGATCAAATTTAATGTACCCAGTATGGTTATGCTCTGAAATAGGTTTTTCCTTGTTTACTCTGTGCTGTAATAGCCAAAGCATCTCCACTCTATCCTTAGACATTTATATTTCTAATATTCAAATAGCCTGAAAACTATTTCATGATGGCCAAAAGAATTATTACACAGTTAAAACCAATGTAAATATGACCGTTTTCACTACTGAACAAACTGACTACTCAGTCTAACTTATAAAGAACACCATCTCATCAGTTCCACCAAAAGGCAGGAACTGAAACACTTGTGTATATAGCTGTGACTTATTTTTTAAGTACATTGGAAACAAGTAATAATCTGTTCTGAGACACAAAAGTGAACACATTAAGGTATTTCCTCGAGTTTATTTCGTAACTTGGGCATTGAAACAAGAAAAAATGTAACTCTAGTTTTGGCTAATAATTAAATACATTTAATACATTAAAGCAATGACAAAAATCCCCAAAGTGAAGGAAGAAGCCTATGAGGGGTTCAACTGCTCCTAGAATTTCAGTGTATGACATTAAATATGACTGCAAATGCTAACTTTTCTTGAGTGCCAGCCACACAGGTACCACTTAACAACCTAATTCCTGGCATTTACTATTCCACCTTCTGCTGTGAAACTATTATTCTTCCCCACTCAAGCACAACATTGCTCCTCTTACTCATCTCCTAGCTATGCAGAGCATAGGCCATCACATCAGGCATAGGCCATCACCATCTCTGGGCCTGTTCTGATGAAATCACCACAAGCAGCAAAAATACCACAACGTTACAGGAATTACAACAACAAACTTAATAAAACCAAGCTGAAGGTATGAAAAGTCTTGTTTTAAATAACTTTAAAGAGATTTTTTTTTGATTTCCAATAGCTTTTAAGAGACAGAGGAAGACTTTTATCTTTCACATTTTCTTCAAATGAGTGTGAGAATTTTCCAGCTTTTTGAGGCCTTCATTGTATTTACGTTTTCATATTAGTTATAGCATCACAAATAACTCTTTGAAATGGACTAAAGTCCAACAGAATTGGCATCACTGTTAAACCGAGAAATGCTTGCAAAAAGTGGGTACAACCACTTCAAAAGACATGTACTTCTCCTGATGTCTAAGGCATTCTCTACCCTTACAAAGACATCTTTGTTATCAGAACAGTAGAAAATGAAAAGGCAGTTAGTATCCGCCAGAGGCAACAGTTCAGATAAACCACTCCTTCCTTAGAACATAATCTTAGCCCAGATAATCTTTTGCCAGTCTTTGGCCCACACTCCAGCTAGCTGTGAGGTATTCAGAGAACACCTTACACCACACACAGGGCATGAGGCTTGCTCAGAGCCACAAAGAGAAACAGGATGCTCCAGCCCAATTCCTGCCCATTAAAGCCACACTACACTCCTTAGACTACGTTCAGAGTTGGCAGCTTGGAAAAAACAGTTCAGCTTGACTAAGTTAAGATTATGTGAGCTAGATCTTCTGGCAAACATTTCCAAGGAAGAAGAAAATCCTTTACAGTTCAGAGGGATGGAAAAGCCAGGAAATGTGCCTTTTAAAAAGCAAACAGTTTTATACTAAAAAGACAGTTCTCATCACCTTGTCTGACCATACCTGCATAATGCAAAGCACTACCTTTGTGCAAGGTACTATTTACAAACTGCAAATCCAACTCCAATAAAAAACCCCGAAGGACGTAACAAAGATCCTAACACAGAAATCTATTTCATGCACCATGTGTCAAATAGAATCATAGAACAGTTCGGGTTGGAAAGGACCTTAAGATCATCTAGTTCCAACCCCCCTGCCATGGGCAGGGACACCTCACACTCAACCATGCCACCCAAGGCTATTAGACATAGCCTTGAACACTGCCAGCAGTGGAGCATTCGCAGCTTCCCTGGGAAACCCATTTCAGTTCCTCACCACCCTTACAATAAAGAATTTCTTCCTCAGACCCAATCTAAACTTCCCCTGTTTAAGTTTAAACGCATTACCCCTTGTCATATCACTACAGTCCCTAATACTCCCTTCCCAGCATCCCTATAGGCCTGCTTCAGATACTGGAAGGCTGCTATGAGGTCTCCACGCAGCCTTCTCTTCTCCAGGCTGAACAGCCACAACTTTCTCA
>JAOEHY010000061.1:0-20389 GCA_025447955.1 Psilopsiagon aurifrons | reverse complement strand
CTGAAACAGGGGAAGTTTAGATTGGATATGAGGAAGAAATTCTTTACTGTGAGGGTGGTGAGGCACTGGAATGGGTTTGCCCAGGGAAGCTGTGAATGCTCCATCACTGGTGGTGTTCAAGGCCGGGTTGGACAGAGCCTTGGGTGGCTTTGTTTAGTGTGAGGTGTCCCTGCCTATGGCAGGGGGGTTGGAACTGGATGAGCTTAAGGTCCTTTCCAACCCGAACTATTCAATGATTCTGTGAAATGAAAGAGCCTTAAAATCCTGGACATGTGGATCACTCTTATCTCAGGAGTCTTCTCAGATTGTTTTAGCAGCTTGGTCAGATTTTGGGAATCTTAGATAAGATTTTGAGAAGTGTATTTAGTATGTAACTAAATTAATGTCTGAACGTTAGGAAGGAACAGCTTGATTTATATGTTGCCAAGCATCATCCTCAGTAGGAAAAACAGAGCTCCTCTCAAGGACGGCATTTTGCTAATAGAGACTTTAGCTGCTTTCAAAATACTTTCCCAGTCTCCTTATATGCTTCCTACAACAAGTGCAGCACACAGGTGAGTATCTATATATGCAGTGTTCAACTGCCATACAGCTGTGTGTACAAGGGTGGTACTGCACACTGTAAAGATAAGTTGTGGTCTAACAGTAATGTGAGGTGATGGGGCACAGGATAGGTTTAATTCTGAGAAGATAGAAGCAGTGACTGTGCATTTCCAGGTGCGCTGTGGAATGGAGAACTCTACCATGGTGGGTTTTTGTAGTGTGGGTTTTTTTGTTGTTGGTATTTGTTGTAAGTTTGTTTCTTTCCCCAAATGTGTGGTCCCTCAGTGTGCTGCAAGGTCTCAGCCTGGTACTGGGAATAGTGTTAGGAAACATCTAATATTTACTATAATGATACTGTTTAAAAAAATCCTGCAGTCTTCAGTTCCTTTAGCTAATCTCTGCTGCTCTAGCTATTCCTTAAAATGTATAGATATTGCGAAAAAGGATCAGACTGTGTTGGTTTATGAAGGCAAAATTACTGCAGGGCTAGTCACTGCTTGTGTGTCTGAGACTAAGCACTGGGTTATCATCCCCAGTCAAAGTTAGAGTTTAGTGAGTGTTGTGTACCCATGGACAAGACTAAACACATGCATTTTGCTTTTCATAATTGAGGTTAGAAATTTGTCAAAGCAGATCTTGACAGCTCTTTGTTTTGCTTCTCCTCAGAAAATGATGAAGGATAACAATCTGGTCCGCCACTTAGACGCTTGTGAAACTATGGGTAATGCTACAGCCATCTGCTCTGACAAAACAGGAACGCTGACGACCAACCGGATGACAGTGGTCCAAGCTTACGTTGGGGATGTCCACTACAAAGAGATCCCTGACCCAGACTCCATACCTGCCAAAACCCTTGAACTGCTGGTTAACGCAATTGCTATCAATAGTGCTTACACTACAAAGATCCTGGTACGTGGGCTTTCTCTGTCGACAGAATGAAACCTAGAAGAAGGAGTTGTAATGTTTTAAGCAATGTTAATTCCTTAACATCCTGTTGTCTGTTGTAGAGTGTTAAATACCACTGAGATCCTCAAAATGAGAACAGGTGCTGTTCTATAAAACTATCTACTTGTATCTTTTAAGGATAGGGATGTACTTACAACTACAAGACCATGCTACAATTAAAACTCTCCTGCTGTTAGATTGGTATGGCCCAGTTTTGGTGCGCTTAAATTTGAAAGTAGAACAAGTTGTCACTGAGGCTTCATATGTGCGCAGTTATTTCTGTGTGTCTAAGAACTTTCAATTCTCAAATAGGATAAATTGGGTTGGTTATATCAGTGAGGTTCATGATCTTTATTCATTCCGGTTTGAAGTGAATTACATCCAGAAGTATTTTATTCAGTCTGTTGAGGAAGGCAAAATGGAAATATCCTGCTTGCTTACAGCATTGGATTCTTTTGTGAGAAGCTAATTAAGAGGCTGAAAACTTTTGCAATTCCAATAGATTTGTTCCTTTAAACGTCTTCCTTTAATCTTAGTATTGCAGGACAAATTGATTGTTTTAGTTTATGGGTTTATGTGTTGTCCTTTTCATAGCTCTGTGCTGAGCTGTTTAATGTAGTCTTGCCTGCACTTCATGTTTCTTTTAAGAGTATTCTTCTAAAATGCAACCACAGAAAATAGGATATAAATACAGAAGTGCTACTGAGGGCTGGAGCATGTATTTCCTTGAATCCTTGCAGTGTAAACATCTGGATATTAGTAGAAGTCAATACTTGGAAGAAGGATGATTAGAGGAGCCTGACGCAGATACCCCAAGTGTGTTTGTAGCAAACATGGTTTTGAAATGAAGGCTCCTGAGGGCTGTGTAGCCAGGGTTAGTGTCTGACATCAAGGCACAGCTGAGGCACCCTTCAGACAGTCATCTGTGAAATCTCTCTGGAAAGGGAAATGTGGGGAGAACCAGCCCCTGAGGCAGCTGGAGCTGCTTCCAACAGCACGAGTGGACAGGGAATCACACAGACCCTCCATCTGATCACAAAGATACCTTTGCTAGCCACCTTCTAGCTGAAACCAGCCAGCAGTGTGTGTGCACCTCTCTACAGTTGCACTGTAGAGTCAAATAGCTCTGGTCAGCTGAGGCTGGATCTTACTCTATCATTTTCCAGGTCAAAATCGACCATGACAGCTAAAATGCACGCTGGGCCTTCCACTCTCAGGTGGTTCAGAATAAATGCTTTGTAATAGTGGAGATTTTATGGCAGTGGCTTTTTGGAATCTCATTTGCACATTTGTAAATTAGCAAGAGTATTTTACTGTTGCTGGGTAAATGATGATTTCAGAAATCAGCATTACGTTTGGTTGTTAAGGAGAGGAACATCTTATTTTAATACATCTTATTTTAGTATTTTTACAGCCTAAGTGAGATTAGATACTTCCTTCTGTAGAGAGACAGAATCAAACTCATCCTCAACACACAACTGTGGTTAAGACAAGATAATAGGGATAAACTGGGATGAAGGCTAGGGAAAAGCTATATAATTGTGTTTGTGTAACTGCTACAGAGGTGATGCTGGTCGCCAGCATCAGTCCTTGCTGCCACTGTGGCATTTGACTTTGGGAGGGCTTTGAGAGACTGTTACTAATGTTGGCAGAATTTTCCTCATTCCAAAGAAACAACAAGGCAGAAGGCAGCAGGTTGGGTGGCAGTGAAGTAGGTGTGACTGACAGAGCAAGACTCCATGTGAGTTCTGCGTCATTTGTTTTACATTTAACTGTTCATTCTGAATGCCTGAGATCAAACACGGTAACCAGTGTTTCTGTTCAAATGCATTCCACTGCCCTCTCTGAAACTCAGGCTAGATTTAGGTTTCTGAGTGGCATCAGACTTCCCAGAGTGATGCACCTGTAGTAGTAAATATAATGTTCTTTCTCTTGTTGGTAATAGTTCCATTTGACCAAAAAATTTCTGGTCAGTAATAGTTCTAAAATTTCACTTTGATCTCAGTATAATTTTGAACATTTTTTACCTCTGGCTCCACTTCATTGCTTCTTGTTGAAATAAGTTACGTGTGTCTGTTCGAAAGAGTCAATATTTCACCATTTCAGTCCTTTTTTAGCTTTGCACAGGGAACGATTCTCTGTCAAACTGATAAATGGGTGAAATCCCCTGGAAATCACCTTTGTGCTGGATGCACAGCAGATGACGACTTGAACTCCTCTATGTAGAATTAATGGTAACTTTTAGCTATAATTCTGTCATAAACTCAAGCCTTGCAGTACAGGCGCCACAAGAATAACAGCTCCAAATATCAGAGGAGTTCATTTATTCATTGTTTGTAACAAGCTTAAGCTAAAGTTTAAGATATAAGGTATTGTTCCATAGCCCCTTTTAAATCATAAATAGATACAATTACAAATACCTAAGGGAGTTGTTTCTAGGATAAAGCATACAGAATGATTTTTCTAGCTGCTAATACCAAATGCATACTTGTGCACGCAGGGTATATTTAATCATATTGTGAACATCAGCTCAAACCCAAAGGGTGCATGCGTTGTAAGACTGGATTTTACACATGCTATTTTTAGTTATCTAGTTCTGTGTATGCTGTAAATTGCGCTTTGTATGAACTTCTGTTCAGAGTGATCACATATGGGACCATAAAATTAGTCGAGATGCTCTGCTGAATGATAAATACTCCCTCTTGCATTGTTTTTTGATTAAGGGGCAATTGAACCACTGATAAAAATATAAAAAGAAAATAATATCCCTGCTTGGGATAAAAGATTTGAATTTCCCAGAGAAATTAAACACAAATTAGTCCAACTGAACAATAGCATCATTAAATATGGTTCTTTTTAATGCTTTCCAAGGATCAAGTTACTGACTGAGCTGCTTCTGCATTCCATTAGCTGCAGAGGCACTTTAATGCTGATTTTATGCTGGTTTTGTGAAGCTGTTCTCCAGAAAACCTTTCTTTTCCAATAGTCATGTTTTCGATAGCTTTCCCCCACAGCAATAAAGATTAGACTTCATACATTTTTGCATGTGAGCTGTGATGAGGACTGTAAAATATCTCTTACTCTGAAAACAAAATTTGCATTTTGGGAGTATTTTCCTTGCACTTGGAGCAGAAGCACATTGGTCTTGAATATCATGGAGCGGTAATGAAACAGAGACTCCAAATGCCACTACCAGCGATTTGAACTCCTCCGTTGTGCTCTTGCTTGCAAGAATTCAGTTTTAATAAGAAGAGTATTTCTTCTGATTTCCTGAAAGCTGTCGGAGGGCACAGATGACATGGTTGTGGATGGGTGTAATGAGTTCTTATTAAGAAGAGATTGCAGTTAGTATTTAATAGAGTGGAAAACACCCAGCTGAACCCGTTATTATTAGGATCTACCACAGGCATTTCAGCTGGTACTCAATAGGTGCCTGGGGAGCAAAAACGCTACTTAAGCCTGTATTAGGTGCATGTCTGGAGCTGCAGGAGGAGTGTTCTCAGTTCTAGTGACCATTTACTGCATTTGCACGCGGTACAATGCAGCAGCATCCTTCAACTGAGCATCTAAAAGGGAAAAAGGCAGAGATGTCAGAGGCAAGTCTGCATGTTTGTAGATGTTAATCAAGTAATGGATGTGACCTTGTAAAACTTTGGAACAAAAAGGCTGTTATTAGATAAAACCAAAAGGGGCGAAGGAAGCCAGAACAGAAATGTTTCCTGTGTATCATCTGGCTGAAGAACACCTGCTTGTGACAGCATAATATCTGTCTAAGAAACAGTGAAGTTGTGAAAGATGCTACCAGCACCCAAATTCCAACCATGTTCCTACCGCAGCCCTAGATGAGGGTCTCCACGTTCTGCTCAGACCCACCACTCCTCGCAAGGCAACAGGGAGGGCCCTGAGGGGCCAAGATAACTTCATCACGGAAGAGCAGGGATTCTCCACAGGCCTCCCTGAGAGGAATCCTCCATGGGGGAGGGCAGTGGTCATCCTTTATGGGAGACGGTGCTGAGAAAATGGGCTGGCTCAAGGCATCAGCATGGAGTAGGAGGATGGAGCTGACATAGGCACAGCCTTTGGGATTTACAAGGAAAGCAAGGAAGCTGTGAATTCACCTTTTCCTTGAATAGATAATGAACTTACTAAAATAAGTGGAGCAAAATTTCTAACTTTATTCTGAAAGAGGTTCAAGAGATTTTGGCACAGAATTTTATTGCTAAGAATAAAGAGTCCTTTTGACTGTCTGATGCAGGAGACTGGAGTGAGTGCACTTCTTGTCTTCTTGGGGAAAAGGGGTGGAGGGAGGCTGTCAGGGCAGGGAGGTAACCCAAGATACAGGAAAACCAGAAGAAATTACTGAAGTGACACGGTAAAAGTAATGGAAAATAAGATTTTAATGCAGCAGCTGCTGTGCAGGAATAGGTGGAAATCTGTTGTGCGTGTTGAGACCGTGGACATTGTAGGTGAAGGGTTCTTTTTATTTGTGAGGAATATATTTGCTTCCAAATGAAGTACAGCTGTCTGGGTTGTGGCAATACATAATCTTCCTGTCAGTACAGCCCTCAGAAAGTCATGTGAAGCACTAATACTTCTCTTACTGATTTTTATTTTTTTAAGTCAAATGTAGACTGGATTTCAGTGATCAAATACCTGAATTCATCTTGTCTACTGTTTTTAATTGGGTGAAAAAACTGTCTCAAAAATAATATATATACGCACACATATACTATTTAGCCACCAAATTCCCTTTGCCTTTCGTAATTTCATCCCTTCCAATGTCGTAAGACCTTCTTGAAAAAAAACGTTAAAGTTGTTTTGAGGAATATGGATTATTTGGAAGCTTCCAACTGGGTCATTTAAAAACTTTAGTAGAAGGTTGGTTTATGGATTTTTTGATTATGTTTGCCCACATTACTGTATAAAGTTATCAGTGATGAAAAAGAGGATTGAAATGTCGTATCTTTTTAACAGTAGTTGCTTGCAGCTCTCTTATTCTTGTCTGACAGAGCACTGACCTTTGCTTTTATCTGTCTATATGCATATATTATGTGTCTGTTTATTTATATGATGTCTTGTTTTCAAAACGGAATGGAAGGAGACCCTAACTGCATAGGAAAGATTGCTTGTTTCATTTCTACACAAAGCTCCAAGCCCAATAGATCAGATTATGCTGTACCTATCAACAGAAAATCATGAGGATTTATATTTCCTGAGGCAACAGCAAAAGAGCCTATGCTTTCTTGTAGCTGTCTGCCAAGAGCAGTCATGCTGAACGAAGCTGCTATTGGATGTCACTTGAATCCTCTTTTTATTCAGAGAAGAACCATGAGAAGGTAGCTTTTATCCTCCAAATGACATTTTTAGTTATTTTGGTATTTGAAATTGGAAAGATATTTTTACTCTTGGGTACGGTTTTCTTAAAACCTCTTCTGAAGCTCTTTGTTTCTTGTGTTAAAAGACAGACAGAATTACCATTTGTTTTTACCACACATGAAGGTTCAGGTCATCTCTTATTTTGTCCACATGAGTTCACCCATTGCTGTGAACAATGTTCTATACTTTAGAAAACGCCAGCAAACCCCAACAAAAACACATACATGAGAAATGAGGCCAGAAATGGGGACAGAGTGGTATAAAAAAAAAAGAGAAGTAAGGATAGACTGAGGAAAGCTTTCATTTTTACTAATGTTAAATGACAACCCAAGTAAATGGCCTGGCCTAAATTCTGGTTTATTCCCTGCATAGTTCCCTACCATTAACACCAAAGTGCAAATATATCTGGCAGCTCCAGTTGTTGGCTTGAAGTCTGTGAAGAAGATCAGACATTTATGACGTAGTCAAGTTGTCAGTCAGGGCTGGCCTGCCTATGAGAAAGCAGGTCAGCTCGGGGGAAGAAGAGACAGTGGGAGAAGGCACAGAGCTCCAGAAAACAGAATGCTGCTATGAGGGCATGGTGAGGGAAAAACTGGAGCACGAGGAGGAGAGATGATTGGAAGTTGGCAGCAGCAGTTTGCCCATGTTCTCAGCGGTGTTCTCCCTCTTTGCAGCTATGCAGCTTGCTTTATTTCTCTGCATTGCCTTTCCCCCATGGTCAGTTCCAAGCTTTATTCCCGGGGAGGTTTCCACCAGTAGTTTTGGCATGGAAGGGTTTGAGTGATTTTTGGCAGCAACCTGAACAGAGCCCATCCTTTGTAATGGTTTTCCTACCTCTGCTTGCTTTCTTCAGGCAATGCTCCAGAATAAATTCTACCTTTTGATGGCGTGTCGAGATTTCAGTAATTTCTGTTCTAAGGCTGGGAAGGATGAAGGGAGGAGGAGTGCTGTTTGACAGACGTTTTGTCAAAGGATAGAACTGTGCAAGGCTTTACCCTTGCACAGTAATACTGGAAACCAGTAAGCAGTGAGAAACAGATCTGGGATGAGTTTTTGCAACTTAGCCCATGAAATGAATGACACTGGCCTAGCTTGTTGTCAAGTGTCATCTGGCTCTGGATGAGGGAGGCAGGAGGAAGGAGTAACTGACTTGAATCATCTTCCTGCACTGGCCCTATGGAATGCATACAGAATGGAAAAATCCTCTCCTTCTAGTGTCATTAAAGCCATCCAGAAAATGTCACACAAATGCACTGAGAAGAGAATCCTCAGCTGGACGATTGATGAACTAGTGCAGGAGTTCAAAGGTACCCATTTTCTCACTGTCTGAAAAAGAACAAGTGGATTTATACGAGTTCATGACGCTCTGCTCCAGGTTCTCCAGTTTGTATTCTGCGTTCTTAGGGGTACAGTAAGTTACTAAAGAGATTATACAAGGAGAAACATAAAGGAAAACCTACTTTGCTGAAAAGTCATGTAGAAGATCAATAGGATGGCATCTTCCAGCTCAGTAGGGCTGGATTTAGGGCACATTAGTTTGTTAGCAGAAACATGAAAATTGTACATGCTCTTGTTTTTGAAGTGCTCAAGAGATGGCATTAATAACTGTGGGGAACATTTCTGAATCTCCAGCTAAGTGGTGCATTTGGACCATTTAAAATTGAAATAATGTTTTATTTGATTGAACTTTGAACTGTTTTCTGAAAACCCTTTTTTTTGTTTACAAAATATGCTAAAAAAGCCTATTGATATTTTTGTAAATTGGTATTTTTCTCTCATTTCCCATATTTTGTTCCCAGTGTTATGCAGCTGTATAATGTAGATAAACATTAGAGATGCGGACAGGCAATGCAGGCCAAAGTCTCTTTCTATATATAAGCAAGAAAATCATCACCAAAAAATACCCAACAGTATTTTCTTTACAATTTTTTGTTTGGTAAGCAGTTCCTCAGATTAAGGAAAGCAAAAAAACCACCCAGCCCCAAACTTACAGTGTGCATAGTATTTACTGTGTAAATAATAATTATTAGAGATAGTAGATCATGTATTTAGTTGTCTGTGCTTCTAGGAGTGGTAATTACAGAGAATAATGATCTTCACACATCACTTGCCATTGAAGTCTTATGTAATAAGAGGTATCAAGGTAGCTTTTCTCCCTAAATTAGCTACTGAGTTAATAATTGAAATAACTGTATTTAGAAAAGACTGCTTGAACGTGTGACACATTGGGACTTGATGTTATCCCAGTCGTGTGCTTTCTGCTGTCAGGGTGCAGGGCCTTTGTCTCCTTACCAAAAAGTTTTTTGAGAGTTTAAAGTGAGGGGTAGAATGGAATCAGCTGCCTAGAAAGCTTTTGGCAGCTGGCTTTGGGCTGGATTTCCCTAAGCAGAGAGGGGTTAAGGGAGCAGAGATCAGAACAGAGCCATCCTGTACATTGCTATTGACATAGCTGAACTCTCTGGAAGGTTATGTATTTTCAGGAGTGGCCAGGTTGTCAGAGGCAAGGCAGGTTTTCCTTTCTGCAATGGCAGGAATGTTATAGCTTGAGAAGGTGAAAGAGAGGTGCTCAGACAGAGCTAGTTCTTGCACTGAGGCTCTCGTTATACAGTGAACTGTAATTGTAAATGAGCTTGGCAACGGGAATGCAGCCCCTGACATCTCTTATCCTTTGTTCCTAGTCTCCTGTACCATCGAAGGGGTGATCGTGCTGCCCCAGCCATAAGGGAAGGGACCTTAAAGATCATCCAATGATGTAGCATGACAAATTATTCCCATATTAGCTAAAATTTTGTGGTCAAGTTCAATTATATTTCTGTGTTTTCTTTCTTCATGTGACAGAAAACAAGGCATTAAAAACCTCCTTAGTGATGGTCATCTTTACAGCTTGGTAATTGCAGATTCCATTTATTCCTTTTGGAATCTAATCACTGCAAGATAATAAACAGGAATGAGAGTCGCTTGGAAGCTTTTTGTTATTATATTATTTAACACATTAGCTGGTTTTTGTTTGCTTGTATGAAAATGAGTAAATGAGCTTTTTAACTTGCTCTGGTTTTCTTCTTTTCATACTTAGAATTTTTCTGTTATTTGTCTTACTTTCATGTTCTTACTTTTATTCATCTCATACTCGTGAAAGATGATTCATTTTCAGGAATAAGTGACAGCTATTGCCAGATACGCCTGTGGATGAACACAGGCTTTAAAAGTCAGCGCTTCCTGCAAGCTATTCCAGAGCGTTTTCATGTAGATATATGAACATTTCGTATTGTTGTCGGAGCATTTTTAGGACCATTGTGGTTTGCTGTATTGTGGTGGGTTTTTTTAGTTTGGTTTGGAGAGTTTTTTGGTGTGTTGTGTTTTTAATTATGTGTGTTGGCACAGTGATTTTAATACTTACTTCTTTCATGCCTCTGAAACCTTACTGAGATAAAGCCATCACACTTTGGACCTGATTGATATGCTGGTTAGAACTTAGTGCTAGCACTTTGGAGGGGGTATTACCAGGGAGCGTGTTTTCCTGATGAGAGCTTTTGTTTTTGTCTGAGTGGGTGTAAGCCACTTACTTCAGGCACATCTGTTTTAATGTAGATTTTCTTTGTGCTGTCATCAGGCACAGGAAGATAATAATTTCAAATGTGATAATTTAATACCAATTTTGTAGGAAATGATAATGGTTTTAAAACCAAAGAAACACAAACAGGCGTAGTAGAAAACAATAGAGTGGGTGAATCATCTCATAGTGAAATATGACTTTAATTTTCTTTCAAATATGTTACATAAATATATAGTCTCTGTTGCATCCTATGTAGGTTTTTAGTTTTCTTTTTACTCTTGCAATTTCGGTATGGTTTATTCTTTGTGACAGGGGTGAGCAGCCACCCAAAACCTGATGCAATGCCTGAAGTACAACAGAGAAGCAATAAAGTACGTGGCAGAGGACATCTTGCTAATCTCAGAGCAACAAATGTACAGGAGTTACTTTACAGACCTGAAAAAGACACTAAATCAGCTTGGCATTGCTGCTCTTTATGAATGAGATTTCACTTAAGAAGACTTGCTTTATTTGCTAAGTAGCTAGTCCTAGAAAGCTGGTGTTAAATCTACAGTCAGTAAGAATTTATGCTTCAAATTCTAGTTCTCCTTTCTTCTGCAGGTTGACCTCACTACTAGTTTTTCTTTCAAGCTTCCAGCTTCTCATACGTGAAGCTCTTGGCCCCTCTGGGTTCCAGTCAGTCCTATTTCTGTGTCATTTACAAGTCAGTTTGGAAAGGCCTTTCTGCTTTCAGAGATGGTGCTGGATAAGCTGGGGAAATCTCTGGAGTCTAAAGATTAGGATCTAGAATTCTTCAGGAATCTTTACGAGGCTGAAGAACTGTAACCATAGATTCTGAGGAAACTGTAAGGTGCATGGACTTCTCAAAAGTATGGGAATTTGATGGATCTGATTTCTTGTATGATTTTGATGGACAGTTGGTATCCATTACAGAAAATCCTTTTCTTACTTGGAATCTAGCAGAGGAAATGGAAAGTTTCCAAAGGCAAGGTTACTAGAGTATTATAACATAGTCAAAACTGTACTGTCCTGTAGTGGCACTGAAGGAATGACAGACCTGCTTTGGCAGACATCTTGCATGGGAAAATTAACTTCTGGAAGGAAGTTTTAACAATTTAGGACAACTTTAAGACGTGTGACTACAAACATGTCTCGTATGTAAGCACAAACACCCAGCAAAAGAGTATGGCTGGCTACTGGGAAGTCCTCATAGAGACACGGGGAAGTCTCGTCCATCTGACATTATGAATGAGTGTTGGGCAGTTGATGGAGCTCGTTGTTTGTAATACTGGATGAAAATATTGAGTTTAAAAAGTTCCACCATGCATTTGTTATGCCTTTTTTTTTTTTTTTTTTTTTTTGTCATTTCCACTTTATTCAAGTAACCAGAGAATAAAGCTACCTTACACTTCCCTCACTCCAAAGCAGAAGGGTTGGCAGGTCAGTGCTGTTTTGGTAGGGGCGGTGTATTTGGAAGCGGTGGGAGACAAGTCTTGTGGGGTGAATTTTCCTATAAAGGCCAGGATGTTCAACCTCTCCATCATTCCTGTCCCATCTCCTTGTGATGAACAATCAGATCAAACTTGGCTGCAGTCTCACAGGCTACAGTTCTGCCCAGCAAAGACATCATTCTTAGTATTCTGACAAGGAGGGGGATGGCAAGAGGACTGAATTCATAATTAATCGCAAACATTGCCCCACCAATCATGCAAAAAAAAATGCCTCTGAGCAAATATTAGGCAAGCATCGTTCTAAGATATTTTGTACACGTGAGCTTGTGCATTTGTCTCCCCCCAAAACAACCCAAACTAATGAAAACCAATTTAAAAAGAAGTTCAGCCGATACATGGTTGTATGGGTTTAGGGGACTACATTTTGTATGAAAAGTGAAATAGCTGCTGTTCACGTTTTTAGACTTATTTAGAAATGGATGCTTGAAGAGCCCTTTTCCTCACCCTGGAAATGAGTAATATTAACAGAAATCTATAATTATGATGGGCTATAATCAGTAGCATCAGTCAAGTGAAAAAAACTTCATTTTACGTTTCATATGGCTAGATTTGCTTTGCCCTTGCTAAATTTAGCACTTTAAACTGTACAAGTGGTTTGTAATTGTGCTGCAGCCAGAAACGCAGTGAGTATTAAGGCTAGTTTTTGCTTTGGTGTGGTCTCTGAGATACATTTAGTGGTAAAGTAGAAAATCCAAAGTATTGATAAGTTCTGTACAAATGCAAACTATGCGAAGATTAGCTGTCTGGAGACACTATTCCTTTTGCTCAAATTCAGGCTTTTGATATGCACATGTAAGGCTATGCATTTTATGTTATTTAATGTAATGATTGAATTTTTGTGCGATGCAATCATTATCATGGGGCATATTTTGGTTTTTACCCAATTTGTTATCCACAAGGTACTGCAAGATTTCCAGCTGTAATTCTAAACAGCTCAGAGTCAATAATACAAATTGAAATGAGAGCTGGTATCCTTAGGTAACAGGGACTAGATGGTGTGTGTCACAACTTTGTGGCTAGTAAGGAGCATGCGTAAGATGAACTTTAGGCTACTAGTGGAGGTGTTGATAAAAAACACTATTCATTTTGAGCAAGAGAGTAAGCTGGTTAAAAGTGAGGAAGGTCATGTTAACTGGGATCATGTTGATGGCGAGCTCAGAAACATTGAGTAAAGTGTTCAGAGGCAACCTTGGTGGAAGAGCCTTGAGATGTGAGGGTGAAAGCTGTTAATAGATTGCTAATACGTGTATTAGCATGGCTCAGAGGACGTTTTCCAAATGTACAATCGCTAGTTATATCAATGCTGTAACTAAAGAAAATGTATCTCTGTTTTCTCAAATCTAAAAGATGAGCCCTTGATCAAACGTATTAATGCTTTTCATGTTGACAAAAAACCATGCAAATCCCTACTACTGGTTTTAATTTGGAAATACACTTTTTAAACTGCAGTTGTTGCTTTGAAATGTAATTTTCACTACCCAATCAGATCAACATTATGCAGTTTGTCTCCTGTCTGTGTTTTCTCTGCCTGCAACACTCATGAAGTCAGACTACATCTAGCATGCAGTGAAACCTCAGTTGAATACGTCTGAAACAAGGTAACAGATGTTTGGGTTTTCATTCTGAAGGTGCCAATTGCAATTCTGCAGTTAGGTGCAGTTTCTCTTTCGCACTTAAAAATGTTCAGCTCATTTGGTGTTCATGGAAATATAGCAAGCATTTTGCCAAATATATGGAAGAAAGTATCAAAAATCTATGCAATCTGTTAATCTGTTCTTAATTTTAATCAGTTGGGTTTAGAGAGGGTATGTTTGTCCCTGGTGTGTGTTCAGACGATATCTGTAATAGGGGAGCATGATGCTCTTGCTTCTTTCTTTATAGCTAGCTTGAACTGAAACCTTGTACTTAGACTATATTTAAAGTAAATTGGATGTTAATTAAAGTAAGTTAATAACAATTGCTATGTCTAATTATTTTAGGTTACTTGTCAACAGCTCTTGTTGCAGTTAAACAAAGCTGGAATGGCACTAGGATAAATCTACCAATTGCCAGCTCCCTGTGAATGGGACTGTACAAAAGGACAAGAGTGGAGATTTTTAGTGTCCAAATTTGGAAATAGAATACATAATGTTCAGAGTGTGAGAGCCAGATTGTCCCATAATGATACATTTTAAGGGAACATACAAATGGTTTTGATCAGTAACAGTGGGAAAGTCCCTTCATACAGAGAAATACCACCTTAAACTATAATAAATATATCAAGGCTCTTCTGGGAAAATATGGAGGAAAATCTGTGTCTGTAGAAGTCAGTTTAATCTCCTCTGGAAACACTAAAGATGGAATATCCTAATCATAACTGAGATTAATCAGTCGTGTCACAACAAGGCAGAGTCTGTTCTTTGCGCTGTGACATGGTGTATTATTGTACCTCTGTTTAAATACAGCTGTGAACTGTTGTCATTTGAATTGAGAGATTTGAAAATAGTATTTCTTACATTTGAAATACAGCAAATCTTCACTTTCCATTCTTCTAATCTTGAAATGTGGGCTATTTGGTATCGAAGAAAAAAGTTCAAGTTAGAGAGCCAGAATAACCCATGTGGCATGTCTTGATTGCGGAGTCGCTAATGAACTGCAATGTCTAAATATAAGTTGTAAAAGATATCAGGTAATGTTTTCGTAATTTGAAATCAGGAATCCTTGCTCTGGGCCCAATTAAATTAATTACATATATAAATGTAGTTAAATTTAGTTTGTTAACTACCTCAAATATTGCTTCTCCTCTTGTTATCCCTTTCTCCCTGCTTGAGAAGCTGAAGGAAATAGCAATTTTTGTTCTACTTAGCTCTAACACTGAGGAGAACCAAACTAGGAGTAGTGTTCTCATATGAATAGTGCAAATTGCTCATGTGTCAGAGTTTTGCGTGTCTGAAAATTTATGCACAGACGATAGAAATGTTTTGTCTGTTCTTGAGAGTGAATTGAAAAACTGATGATGTAGGGAGTAGAAAATGGTTGAAACCTGGTCACAGGTGGTTGGGATAACAAAGTCCAGCTGGAACCTGATCACTAACACTGTATCCCCAGTAAGGGGAGCAAAGCTATTTCATGTCATTAATGGTGTGGATGAGGGAGCTGAGGGCCTGACATGCAAGTAGGAGACTGAGAAAGCTAGGACTTTCAGGCTGGAGTAAAGAAGGCTCAGGGAGTTGTTATCAATGTGTATACCACCTGATGGGAGGTACTAAAGACGATGGAGCCAGACTCTGAAGACAGTGGTGCCTCATGAAAGGCAAAAAGGCAGTGAGAGCAAACTGAAACATGTGAAATTGCATTCAAATGTAAGAAAATAAGTTTTAATGTGAGGGGGGTCAAACACTGGCACAGGGTGCCCAAAGGGGTTGTGGAGTCTTCATTCTTGTGGATACTCAAAACCCGACGGGACACGGCCCTGAGCAGCCTGTTCTGCATTTCCGTGGGCTTAGATGGCCTCCCAGAAGAGGGAGGCTGGTGCTTGTTAGCCTCAACTACTCTGTAAGTGACAGATGTGTGCAGGACTGGAGTACCCATCTTTTAACTAGTGATAAGAAGAAACAATTTTCATGGTTTTCCTAATATTCTTTTGCCCTATACTTTTTTAATTCAAATGGAACAAAGGTAAATTTGTCCTTCAAACTGAAAGTTTAATCTAATTATTAGCTATTAAAACTAAAGGGAAGGTATTAGCTGTCTTTGAATGTGAAAGTAGGTAACAGTCAAGAAGAGAGGGGGTAGAGACTGTCACACCAGGCTTTCAGTCTGTTCTTCATGCATGACTTGATCTTCTTTCCTAATCACTCTGGAGGCAATTTATGGACAGCATCATTTTTGTCTTACTGCTGTTATGTGAGCCGAAACAAGTATGAGCCACACCTCCACTGCTCCCTGAACTTTGCCATGGTGATGGGAAATGTCGCACTGATACATTTCATAATTGCAGCTGGCATTGACATTATTTGAGGCAGCAAGAGATGTTGAGGTACACTGGTTTCATGCTATATCTGACCAAACTTGTATCCATCTGGAGCACTAACAATGAGGATTAGATGGTACCACAGCATTGCATTAATTAAAAGATTGTTGCATCATTTTCAGGTTATTCTTTAGATAATACCAAAAATAGTTATTGTCCTCCTAAAAGTCTTTGTTTAAGCCCAGCCTTTAACTCAGACTGAAGCCAGAAACACAGTACTGCACCAGCTACTGAGGAGAAAAGTAACTGTTACAGCCGAACCCAGGACAAAATCGAGTAACTATCCTGCATGAATGCTAATCTGACACAGGAAGCCTGAATTTGAGTGTCCTCCAACTGTTGTGGTAGATCTAATTATGCCAGTTTTGCCTAACTGATTCCATTGTTCTGGCTACTGTACAAATACATTGTTTCTTACACCCTATACAGTAATAAGTCAAACATTTCCATTTTCCTAGAAAGTTTGAGCAGATCTGATAAGTAAATGGTTGTCAAATAACAAGGTGGGGGCCTGTGACCCTGCTGTCACTCGTCTGAGGAGCTTGCTCCATGTTGGCTGAGTTGTGCAGCACGTGTCTGGTCAGTAGAAGGAAGTCTTTTAAACTGCTTCACAATTTCTACTCATTTCTTGCTGAGACAGCAGAACTGAGGAGTCCAGGGGAGGCCATGGAGCTGCTGCCAGGGCTGGAGCAGCTCTGCTCTGGAGCCAGGCTGAGAGAGTGGGGCTGGAGCAGCCTGGACAAGAGGAGGCTCCTGAAGGGGAGACCTCAGAGCAGCTCCAGTGCCTGAAGGGGCTGCAGGAAACCTGGAGAGGGAAAGAGTGGCTGGAAAGCTGCTTGGTGGAAAAGGACCTTTCGGTGTTGATTGACAGATCTGAACATGAGCAGCTAGTGCCCAGGCAGCCAAGGCCAGCAGCATCCTGGCCTGTATCACCAGTGTGGCAGCAGGACCAGGGCAGTGATTGCCCCCTGCAATGGGCACTGGTGAGGCTGCACCTCGAATGACATAAGGCCTTATGAAAGTATATTCCTAACATTTTAGCAGTGTAGAGGTGATGCTGGGTGCTACTGTTAGGATGCTGATTTGTTTTTCCTTGTTTTCATCTACAAAAAGATTTAAGATTTCTGATTGGGTTAATTAGTATTATCCTGGTTGTGTATAATTAATGCATCAGTTGGGATCTGCCCAGAAAAACAGCAATGTGCTGTGTGCTGAGATAGTGATGAAAGTGCAGTGTGGACAGATATTCAGTAGAACCAAAGGCAAGTTCCACAGTATTGTTTTGGAAAAGTCAAACAGGATTATTAAGCAACATTTCTAAACTGTAAGTGGAAATGTAAAACAGATTTCTGTAGGAGAATCTGTGCATATCAAACCCAGCCTATTTCCAGACAAGCTTTAACAAACTTTTTGTTGCATTCTTATACAGGGATGTGCATTCCCATGTAGTTCTCAAGAGGTAATACAGTGAGAAAACAATAAATATTCTTAGGGCAAATAGTAAAGAGAACATAAAGCAAATTTATTCATGGTATTTGATACCCAGAATCCAGATTATAGCTGGGGCAAAGGATCTGTGGAGATGGTCTCCCTATGAAAGAGAGAAAACCAGCGCTGCTGTTGGACTTCTGTAGTTAACAGAATCTCCCTATGAGAAATCATAACTGAAAACTAGAAGAGCTGATGTATTACTGCTTTCTTATTTCAACACGTCTTCTTGAAACTGTTTCCCATTTTGTAATTGAAAACTTTATTTAGTCAAGCAGTTTTAGTTTTTTAATCCTTGGCTAGAAAAAGGACACTGCTTCCATCTTGAAGGTTTTCTCTAAGATAAATAGTCATTTCTGAATCTATCTTGGCTTAGCCTGAGGTCAGTTGGATAAAACTATATCTACAAAAAAGTGATACTTAAGATTATCAATTTTGTCTGGTTTAATCTAGCCGAAAATTTCTTCCATTAAACCATTGATTCAAAATACATAATGAGGGAGTATTTCTGCATTTGATAGCACTCCGGTTTTTTAGTAGTTCTCCTTTTTACAGTATTAGGAATTAAATAAGAACAGTAGTCCATGGTTCAAGCGGCATTGATCCTTCTTGGGTTTACACATATAATGTTTAAATACGCAGAGAAAATCCCTGCACATTCTGGTCCGTTTTCACTTTGCTGAATAAATAAACTCCAGAGTGGATTCTTTTTGCAGTTTAAATATGTTTTTAACTCTGCCTGTTGCAAGTGGAGTTGAAATGAAGCATTTGATATGGATATCATATTCTAGAAAAGTTCATTTTTTTATCTTGATAAAATTGGTATATTTACAGGGGTTTTTTTATTCTAAAAGAGTGGTTCAATCTGTAGAACACAGGAGAATAACGTAAAACAAATTACTTCAGAGAATGCATGAAAACCAGATTTTAATGCGGAAAGACTGCTTGGATCTTCTTGCTAGGTCCTCCCTTTCCACATCAAAAGGGGCAATGAGAAAAATGAGGTTTAATAAATGTTAATAAATGTTGTGATTTGGTAATCTAATTTTGAAAGTTAAAGCGCCATAGTTTTCTCTTTCTTCCTTCTTAGCCCATCTTATTAGTTAATTTTCCTGTGAAAAAAACTGAAAACCCTCTTTTGTAATCCAGATTCACTGGTAGGTCAATACTAGCTTTCGGGTTGTTATTTTGAAGACTTAATAATACAGCTGTACTTTGACCTAGCAACCAGTTTTGGTTTGGTACTTGTACCTCTGCCTGCAGTTTGTTTTACATGCAAGTATTCACTTAACACTTCAAATACTATTATTACCTAAATAATATAAAGACTTGGAAGAAATATTTGAAAGCATGTTACAAGGCTCAGTGGAAGGCTGTTACTGGGGGAAGATATTGGATCAGTTTCTCCCTAGTAGAAGCTTGCGCAGTATGTGGCTGCCTTTGCCTAGCAAAAGCTCTCCCATTGAGCTCTTGAGAAACAGCACATTCAGAAAGGTGAAGTTCCTATATTTGCAAATCACAGTTGTCTCACATGTTATCAAAGGATTTCCATTCTCTGAGGAGTCAATGAATTTGTTCCTAGTTAATTATTTAAAAGTAACCCCTTTGGGCTGTCCTTTCAGTTGTTTTCCAGGTGCCAAAACCTGCAGATTTCAGCAAGAAATAAATTTAGTTACAGCACGGTAGGGAGGTTTAAAAGCCAGCAGCTTCTGCAAAGGATTGTCAGGAACAATCTGCAAGGAGACTGCTTTTGGCATATAGATTTTGAGCTGAAGCAGTACAGGAAAGGAAGAGCTGCTTGCCAGCTCTCACCACCATATGCTTTATTATAATGTAATATACAAAGAATATGGAGACAGCAGCTGCTGTAGAGGGAGGTGGCCACTTGTCAGGGTTTGAAACCTTTCTGAAATGTCTGTTCATTTTCTTGTCACTGGTATTTTTTCCTCTTGCTTGCGTATTTGCATTCAAAAAATGTTCTCTAAAAGAAATCCATTTTTAGAGCACAGTAAGAAGAGGAGAATGTGATCTGGTTTTTGCTGAAATGAAAGTAATTCTAGGAAGACTCTTAATATTTAGGGTTTATATTGTGAAATGTGGGTAGATTTTTTTTCTCAATATCCATTCATATCAGAGCATGATGAAATCTTATGTATAAATTAACTATTGTCTAGGATTGGATGTCCTTTGATGGAAAGAAATTTATGTCGTTTATTGGCTGCCAGTGTGTATTTGCTAGTGGGTTGGTCACATCCACATTTAAGTCAATATTCATTTGACTTTGGTGGCAGAGAGAACCAAAGCTTAGATGAGGATTTAGATCTGAAATGGAAAAGAGTTTGATAGGGTATACACAGGGAAACTGGCCTTTCCTGGCGTCCATACCCAGGCAGAGAGGTTGAGTACTCTATTACATTAAGAAAGCTGAAGTTCTTAGCATGTGTCAGAAGATGTGTGCCTGCAGTGTCGTGAAAATGTACCTTATATATTTAAACAAAACTGTATTTTAAAGGGTATCATTTTGGCTCCTGAGATTTTTCATATCTGAATGTAACAGTCCTTCCAAATATACACAACTATGAGCACTTGCATTTTACCGTAGGGATTCTTAAGTGAATTTGAGAATCCAGGGAGAAGTTACAGTATAATTGGATTATAGCAGGGCGAGCTGTTATAGCGTATAATAAAATTATTATGTTAACATCTGCACCGAATGTCAGAATTTTACATTGACCCTGGAGTAAGCCTAAAATGTCACAGCAACACAAGTGCGACCCATCTAACTCAGTAAAAATAATGACTCATATACAGGTAATATGTTACAACTCTTTTTGGAAGGATAAATCTCTTTGAGACAGCTTTTTAGACAGAATCAGAACAGTTTGGGTTGGAAAGGACCTTAAGCTCATCCAGTTCCAACCCCACTGCCATGGGCAGGGACACCTCACACTAAACCATGCC
>JAOEHY010000059.1:0-16843 GCA_025447955.1 Psilopsiagon aurifrons | reverse complement strand
CAATATCTGTAAGCATCAGAAACTGACTTAGGTATTGTCTGAAATGGAGAGAAGAGATGCTGCTTCAGCCCCAGGGTGTGTTTATTTCACAGCTGCTCCTTTTGTGGACCACTGAGAAGAGCCTGAGTAGCCCCCAGACTGACATCAATCACTTCCATGGTCATCTCTGTTCACTTCCTCTTTGACGTCTTCATGCAGTGTGAGGATAAAGAGCCAATACGCGCCTGGTGGAATGAAGACACCAGTAGGTTGGCCATAGAAGGGCAGTAATCATCCACCTGCACTGGTGAGGCTGCGTCTTGAGTCCTGTGTTTGGTTCTGAGCCTCTCACTACAGGAGAGACATTGAGGTGCTGAAGTGCATCCAGAGATGGGCAGTGGAGCTGGTGAAGGGCCTGGAGCACAAGTCTGATGGGAATGGCTTAGGGAACTGGGGGCGTTTGGTCTGGAGAACAGAAGGCTCAGGGGGGACCTTATTGCTCTCTGCAAGGAACTGAAAGGAGCTGGGAGGTGGCTGGTCTCTTCTCCCAAGGAACAAATGACTGGACAAGAGGAAATAGCCTCCAAGCTGCACAAGCAGATAGGTTTGGATTGGATATTTGGGACAATTTCTTCCCCGAAAGGGTGCTCAGGCATTGGAACAGGCTGCCCAGGGCAGTGGTGGAATCACCATCCCTGGAAGTGATCACGAACTGCCTAGATAAGTCCTCAGTGACATGGTTTAGTGGTGGACTTGTCAGTGCCAGGGGAACAGTTGGACCTGATCTTGAAAGCCCTTCCAGCCTAGCTGATTGTATGATTCTGTGATTCTACGATTTCCTAGTGACTCCAAGGCCACTTACAGCAGCACTTTTTTAAAGTCACCAGTTTACTAAATTGCAGAAGGAATTATCCTTTTCTTCTTCCTACTCTTTGTCTTGTCTTTCAGACAACTATTCTTTAGGCAACACTGCGCTCTGATAAGCCAGCTGACATATGGCTACTTCAGGTTTCAGAGTAAACATGCATCTTGGTGCCACCAGCAGTCATTGTGATCATGCCTCAGTCAGAGTCTCTAACAGAAGTAACCTGTGACGTTTTACATACAGTGGCACTGGTAGGTTTTTCCTATGTCCCTATGCACCCTGGTGAGCATTGCTCTCTGTAGAGGTGGACAGGTAGTTCAGTCCTTGTGACTCTGATGTATCATTGGCAAGAGCATCTTTTCTGATCTTGGTTTCTAGGCCATTTCATTCATTCAGATCTCACGGTAGTGTTGTCGTGGGTTGAACAAAAAAAAAGTGTTTAATTTCTTACAGATAGGCAGTTGAAACTGATAGCTCCCACTCAAACAGTTTTAGCATTACTATTCCTTCTGCATTCCCTGACCTGCCAATATTTACTGCTACTGAGAATTTCCTAACTGAGCTGTAGGATTAAATGTGTATTTCTTTAGATAGCCTATAGCAGTTTTTTTTTTTTTTTAATTAAAACAAAGCAAACGACATAAGCATTTCTAAGTCATTTGAGTCCTTAAGAAATGATCCTTTTAATTTGGATCAACTTTTTATTAAATAAAACATCTTTTATTAAGAAAAAAGGCCGTATTTATTAGTGTTTAATGAAAACTTACTAAACAAAACACCTTTGTTAAGAAGAAAGGTGTTACAGAAGAGAAAGTTTAGTTATTAGCTTAGCTTTTAGTTCAAAATTTTATATCTTTTCTGCTACAAATTCATCCCTTACAGCTCTCATGAGAATCCTTACACCGCCTCCTGGGAGAGTAGTGTATTTAATTAAATACATGTAAAGTAGTAATGCAGTAGATCACACTTAACTTTTTGCTCCCACACAACCTGCTTTGAATGACACATTTTCAGAGCACATGGCATTAAAGACTTCCGATCCTGGCAATGTTGTTACACAGGAATTACTTTAATTCTTCTTTGTGAGGGCTTAGTGAGTGCAGCAGCTGCCTTCAGTTACCTTTGATTTATACCAAGAACCAGCCCAGCCAGCAAAATTACCCAAAATACATTACCAAAACTACTTCAGCATTGATCAATTATTTTATTTCTCACTTCATTTCCATTACTTAATTTTGCAGACCACAGCTTGTCTTGAAGTCAAACTGCAGTAGTGTAATTTTGGTAGGTAATAGAAAACCAAACAAACCACCCTTATTAAATCTTCAGAAAATGTCTATTTCGTGTAATGCTACAGAATATACTATGATGTCTGTTAAGTCAATGCAGAATAAAGTTTATTAATCTAGATTAAATTTATTTTCCTGAGAACTTATTAGGTACTTACCTTTTCTGAGAATGCAAGTCCTTTTCTGATGGCTTTATTAATGCAGAGAATGTCACTGCACATTTCCCAGCTATTCTCTTCAGTGTTACTCCTTTATACCTCTGCTTTGCTTACTCTGCTTCCAGAAGTCAGGTCAAAAATTGGATTACAATTGCCCTAGGAGAGCTAGATTCTACCATGCAATTCATACTAAAATGAGTTTTCTGCGAGTGGTCTGATAATGTGTTCTTTTTTTTAATTAAACGTTTTAGAATTTAGAGACCAAGAGGCTTACTCAGATAATTTTGTGCAGGAAAAGTACAGCTATGTATTTTGATTTTTAAATTTTTTCTCATTTCTGAATGATTTATTACTGCTATATACCTTGAAAAAAATGAGTATCAGAATAAATAAATAGTCAAGCTCTAGAGAATGAAAAGAAATACCTGGGGTATTTTAAGAGAAGTTGTGCTAGCCTTTGAACTAAACCATATGATTTGTAGACTTGCAGATAAAATATTTTTCTGTAGCTAGCAATAGTGTTTGTCTTCTGTTCTGCGATCTTGGATGGGGTTTGTAATAGAGCGGATGGGATCCTCAGATTGTCCGTTGAGCCTGTCTGCTTTCAGCCTGGAGACAAAGAAAGCTCAGAGAGCGGAAGGATCCAATGAAATCTCTTCTGCTTTTCACCATCAGATTGATTTGGAGCAGAAATAGCCACTAAGTTTGTGAATTTGGGAAGTGCGGTGAACAGTTTTTGTTCTGACCTTTGTTTCCTCAACAAAGAAATTACTAAGAAGATTGATCACAGTGAGGATTAATGATGGACAAGTGTCTGAGCTGTTGACAGCTCTCTGCTGAGCGAAGGGAGAGAGAGTACAATTGTGACATAATACATTTAAAAGTTATGGAAAAGTGGTATGTAGAAGTTATAATAGGGTTGTTTAGCCTGGAGAAAAGAAGGCTCAGGGGCACCTTATCTATCTCTATAACTACCTGAAAGGAGGTTATAGTGAGGTGGGGGGTCAGTCTTTCTCCCAGGTTACAAACAATAGGACAAGAGGAAGTATCCTCAAGCTGCATGAGGGGAGGTTCAAACTAGATATTAGGAACAACTTCTTCCCCAAAAGAGTGCTCAGGTATTGGAACAGGCTGCCCAGGGCAGTGGTGAAATCACCGTCCCTGGAAATGTTCACGAACTGTGTAGACAAGGCCCTTAGTGACATGGTTTAGTGGTGGCCTTGGCAGTGCTGGGGTAAAGGCTGGACTTGATTATTTTGAAGGTCTTTTCCAACCTGGTCAGTTCTATTCTGTGATATTGTATGCCATGATTGGTTCATCACTCGGAACATAAGGCAGCACAAAAGACATCTGAAAATCAAAGTAAAAGAGAAGGAGAGACTGCTGAAGACCTCAGTTGCTCACAGCATCCACTTCTGCTTTAAGCTTGTCTGTGGCAGAAGCTGAGGCAATCCAAGTGGAAGACTTTCAAAGCTTTATTGGAAATGGTGTGCCTAGCAAGGGGGACAACTGAAGTGCAGTCAGACTGCAGCCAGTAATTACTCATATGACATGCAACCTGCCTTTGCACTTTGAAGTTAAGTGGAATTCAGCACCTTTTTTTTTTTGTCTTTAGAGGAAAGAGCATGTAAGAGGAAAATGGCATTACTTGATTGAAGTAAATACAAACCTTAAAAAGCTGCCATAGCTTGCTTAGGGTGTTGATGCACCCACTGGAACAGCTCTGTTCTGATTTGTTTAGTAGTGTGCCAGATTCTTGGCAGGATTACAATTATATTGTTTTTAATGATGTCCACCTTTTGACATTATTGATTTTGGCAGCTGCTATTATTCCAGCATGTTAGGCTTTGTAATTATGATCTATAATTAGATAGGTTCGCACACAGCCTAGGCAACTTACTGCAAAGAATGACATCAGTGTTACTGGAGTTATTTAACCCTGTAAACTCCTCCTTCCTCCAGTACCAGCTCTGCTTCTTTCATGTTCTGTACCCCGTTCTCTAGGTTCTAGGTATCTGATGCTAAGAGACGTGTAAGAATGAATCAAGCAATGTTGTTTCCTTGAACTCTCTCCCAGCTTTTGCCAGTGTCAGATCTAAGTTAGCTGCCAAGGACTGATTTTCATCTGTAAATTTCTCCAGGTTTCTTTTTAAACTTATGGAAACCTATACCATCCTGTAGCAGGGAGTGACACAGATGAACTACATATTTTGAAAGTCAGTTCCTTTCATTTGTTTTGAACTTAAGACTGATAGAACCATCTGATGTCCCCAGCTTTTAACCAGAGATGTTTCTGATGTATCATCACCCAAGATCTCATTCCCGTGTGGTTATGATTAGCCCAGACAGCCCAATTTTTTACAGGAAATTGATGGTGATTTTTACATGGAATTTTATCTGCTGTTTTATTGCCTGGTCACTCAGTATTACCAGATATTTATGCAAAGACAGGTCTTATTTGGACAACTGAGATTAGGCTACTAAGTCTCTGGCCTTACTACTTCGCTTGTGACCTTTTGCAGCTTGTTTGAGACTGTTGAACAGCAAAGGTCAGTAATGCACATCTTTCTGGGGATTTTCCTCTAGTCCAAAAAATTACTGCTTTCTCTTACTCCTTATCTCCTCTCTTTTAACCATTTCTTCAAGTCTGTATGAGAGCTTTAACCTGTTATCCCATGATATATTCATGCCTCTTGAGGGCTGTGTTAAACACTAAAACCTGCTTCAAGCTGGCATGTTCGCCAAGACACCCCAGGAACACCATCAGGTTTTTAAGGCACAGATTTCCTTCAGAATCACCGCCATAACCCACCCTCAACACATATAGTTTATCCACATGCCTGCAAGCTCTGTTCAGTAGATCACTTTTTGCTAATTTGCCTGATATGGACAACACACTTGCACATCTGTTGCTCCAAAGATCTCATTGCTCTGGCTGTTGGCCACCTGGTAGTCTCTACAGAGATTCCCAGTCAGCAGCAGAGTCTGGATAGCTTAATCAGGTCAGATAAATACAGATTCATCTGCTGGAAAGAAAAGACAGAGAAAGAGCCAAATAGGTTATTTATTGTCCTTTAGAGCTATGAGCAAAAAGGATAAGAGGAGCTTTCAGCTTTCAGGGAGCTTTCAGCTTTCAGCTATGAATGGCAAAAGAGTGCATGAAGGAACTTATGGATGAGAGGAAGGAGATGAATAAAAAGGTATTTAGGGGTAATGGGAGAACTAGTGTCAGAATGCTGCTTTTTGGGAAGGGTACACAAGTGTCCATACTCGGTTGAACTAATTCTGAAAGTGGAGAAATTAGGAGAATTTCCACCTCCTTGTTAATGACTTGTAAATAATAGAGACAGCAGCATAAAAGCAAACAGCCAGGTGATGTTCATTAAACCTCAAATCAAAGTCAATTACTTTGGCAGAGGAGAATTGATGATAGACTCAGTGGTAAGGGTATCTATCCCTAGTTGTGGTGGTGTTTTTATATTTGTGGAACTATCTGGAAGAAACAAAAAATGATTCATGGCAGTGCAAGTTTGTGTTTGTATAGCTGATTCCCTATGAATAAGCAATCACACGCTTGGGAGATGCAAATTTGTTATTAATTGCAGCATTGCATCTAGAGTAGTTTTTACATTCACCTTTTCTCATGAATATTATCCTCTCTGCCCTCAGACTGCCTTAGTTGTTCTTGCCCTCCTGGGCTGTTTCCAGCAGCTGCTATTCAGGAAACAGTACATCTTGTGCAAAATCTTCCTGTTCCATTCCTGACCCAAGAATGTGACATTAAACCTTTCTTGTTGAACAGCACTTGACCAAAAGATTAGTGTTATCATCAGCAGCAATAGCAAAAAGTTATCATTTTAGGTGTGACTAATAGAATGAAAGCTTCATTATACTAAAGGCTATATAGAGAGGAAAAAGTAATGATTGCTACCTTGAAAAGATTATGACCTAGAGGTGCATTTAGTGTTCAACAGATTGTGATCATTTCTGTGTTGATTTAGTAGAAAAATGGTAACCTTGTTTCAGATCATAAAGGCTTCTAACGTTCTAAGATGTAATGATGTGAATTCCCCTTTCTCCAAAGCTGTTATCATTGATTCCATAATTTTCTGCTTAGTTTTCAGCATCATTGGTCTTATAGTAACAAAAGCATTTTTCTTTAGGTGATTGAAAAAGAGCTGTAAAAGCACCATTAATTTTTCCTTTGTTCATTAAATGACCAGTCTACATGCACAGATATAGTAAGATTTCCCTCACCCCCCTCAAAGTCATACTTAGTCTCAACACATGATTTTTTAGGTGTGAGATTGCTCTTTCTTTGTAGAATAGAATGGCCTTTCTCTAAAGATTTTAGATGGGTATGGTGCTGCTATGATCACAGCCTTTTCATGACAGCACCTGCTCTTTTTCAGTTCTCCGGCCTCTGAGAATTGATAAGCTGAACCAGAGTTCTTCATAGGCACCTCTGTGATGGTAATCAGGTTCACTGTTTCCATTACTCCCCCATGACAACGCCTGTGAGCTGTTCTTCCAAGTGAAAGGACTTGAGTCATCGCAATTCATGTGTAGTGTGTGCTTTTGTCCATCCTTGGACAATGTTAATTCTTTCAAATCACAGTGAGTGACTGCTTCACACCCAACTGAGTTTCTTAATCATGTGGCAATGAGTGTCTCTTGGTGCAATTTCTGGGTTTGAAGAGAACTTGGTAGTCCAAAGCAGGCTGTGATTTAGAGCAGTCATTTGCATATTCAAATTTCGATGCACTCCAAGATCTAGCTTTCCAATGGCAACATCTGTTGTCCTGAGAAATTTGTAAGTGCTTGTTGCACTATAAACTAAAAGGGACCAGGCTTCTTGTAAAAAATGTTCCGGTTTTGTTGGTTTTTTTTTTTTTTTTTTTTTAATGTAAGACTAATGAAGCAAAAATGAGGCACTTCTTGTGTTCTGGAATTCCATTATCCTGGAGTCAAGCTAAAATCCAATTGCTAGTGAAAACATGCTCTCTTTCCCCCACCTTGTAATGTAAACAGCTTAACTTGACAGCAGAAGCATCAATTATATGCAGAGTATAAAGCATTTTTTTTTTTTATTTGGTGTTCTGTCTGTGAAATATTTCCCTCTTTCTGTATGTTGCTAAGGGATGTTTTGAGATTACAGCTGTTTTCTAAACGAATTTTCTAACATGCTGTGTCAGTCTCCACTGATCTATGCAATGCTCGTGATTTTAGGTAAGTAAATTTTGAGCTGGCCTGGCTGCTGTGGGGCTTTTGCACATTGCAGTATCCTACAATGATCTTGGGACAGATGGAAATAGTGTGTGATGTGGTCAGGGAGGAAAGCTTCTGAAGGGCAGGGGTACAGCAGCCTGTGGGGAAGCAGGGGGGATTAAAATGATGCTAGTGGCAAAGTGAGAGGGATCATTTTATAGGGACTAGAGGAAGGGCTGAGATTACTCTGGGTCTTCCTCAAGAACTGGTGTTTTGCAACTTTTTTTTTTTTTTTTTAATTCCTTTGTGGGAATTTGCCTTGCCTTATATTTTTTCTCTCACAGCTCAGAAAAAAAGGTTAATAAAAAAAAAAAAAAAAAAAAAAAAAAAAAAAAAAAAAAAAAAAAAAAAGAAACCACCAGTCTCTGCACACACACATATTTCAAAAGAAGTGAATTTGGTACCAAATTTGAGTTACAAATATTTTTAAAACAGAAAAAATTATGAAACTCCTGTTTTCTTCAAAAGTCTTATGGGGACCATTGGTGGAAATGGAGATGGAGCTTTTACTGCAGGCTGCCCTGACTGTTCCTTTTCTGGAATCCACTGTTCATTTCAGCTGTTGGTTTTGGCTGACTTATCCCATGGAACTAGCACTTCAGTGCTTATCTTATGGCTAGTTGATGCAATAGCAAAATAATTTGCCATCACTCTAACTTGAGATTTGCACCAATTTCTTCAGCAGCATCTGAGGACTTTTTCCATGATCATCATCACTGACAATGATTTGGGTTTAATTTTTTCCCCTGTTTTATTTTCATTTATCTGCTTTTCTTATGGAAGTTCCTTTTCCCTAGAGAGTTTCCAGCCTCATCAGGACTCTCCTCATTTTCGATTGCACCAGCCCAGAGGTGATTCCCAAAGCAGAATTTCAAAAATGTTGAGACTACCATGAGAGAGTTCACCTAAGTTGCATGGGTGAGGTGCATGCCCATTTGTGCTGACTTTTCCTGCTGACTGCCTCTTGCTGGGTGGAGTTGAGCTTCCTCTTTACCTACTTTTCGCTCCACAGTGAAGCATGATGAGTGAAGCTTTGTGAAAGCTTTCCACTACCATTAACAGAGGATGAGGATAATAGGTCTGCTCAAGCAAGCAGATGGCTTTGAGACAGGAAGCTGTGAAAGAAGTGTTACATTGAGTTATGTGGTCTCTGTTTCAACATGTAGACTTTTGAGTCAGCTTGCACTGGTGAAGCAATTCCTACCTTTACCAGTAAACCCTGTCTCTCCTGGCTTAACTCCTTTACAGCTTACCAAAGGACAAAGATCTCTGCTAGAAAATAGTCTTTCCTAACCCCAAAGTATATGTTCTTATCTCATTTTATTTTGTAAAATATCTTATTTTACCTGTTAGATATGTGCTGAGAGAATGCAGCTGTGAACTTCTGGTCTGATTTCATAGCATCATAGAATGCTTTGGGTTGGAATGGTCCACGAAGCTCATCCAGTTCCAATCCTCTGCCACAGGCAGAAAAACCTTCCAAAATACCAAAGCCCCATCCAGCCTGGCATCATGTACTACATACAAAAAAAGGCATAAAAGGCATGTAAGGGGTTGTACAAAGACTTCCTCAGGGAATTTGTGTAACTCCCTGATGTTGTGGTTTAAGACCATTCAGTAACTCAGCACCACACAGCCATTTTCTCACACTGCCTTTTCCTCCCTACCCCAGGGCAGGATGCGGAGGTGAATTGGAAGAATATGCAACCACTGGTTGAGAGAAGAACTGTTTAATAACTAAAGCACAATATACTATTACTACTTTTACTAATGATAATGGAAATAATAAGGGGAGAAAATATAAAACTAAAAGGGGAAAGAAAAAACCCCAATAACGCAAGTGATGCACAATGCAACTGCTCACCACCCGCTGACTGATACCCAGCCTGATCCAAGCAGCAATATGGGCTTCTGGGTGACTCCCCTCAGTTTATATACTGGGCATGACATGCTGTGGTATGGAATACCCCTTTGGCTAGTTTGGGTTAGCTGTCTTGTCTCTGGTCTCTCCTGCCTTCTTGTGCCCTTCCTCACTGGCAGAGCATGAGAGACTGAAAATTCCTTGATCAGGGCAAGTGCTACTGAGCCACAACTAAAACATCAGTGTGTTAGCAACATTATTCCCAGACTAACTCCATAACACAGCGCTGCACTGGCTACTAGGAAGAAAATTAACTCTATCCCAGCTGAAACCAAACATCTGATACCATTTTCTTCAGAGTCTCTGGGATTTTAAGGGGTGAGAGAGCTTAGAGCCTGTGTAAAGTTGTCCCATTCTCATGCAGTTGAAGTTCTGGAGTTTGGTATTTAGCATAATATCCATGTGAAGTACACTTCTGAATGGACTTTTCTAGCACCCCAGCAGGTCAGATTTTATACAGTAGCAGTGTGATTGTCTAAATCACTGTGTACATTAAGTGTGATTGTCTAAAGCACACTTAATGTACACAGTGTGGGATATTTCGTATGTACAAGGTAAGGGGTATTTCTTTTGTCTTGCAATGAACATGGTGTTATATACACGGTAAGGGATATTTATTATGAGCACGGTAAGCGATATTTCTTTGGTCTTGCAGTTTCTCTTTTGAGGAGCATTTTTATGAAAAAAATACTGTACTTCCCCAAATAGTCGTCTCTTATTCCTAGGAATAAGGGAATGGAGGAATGGTGCTCTGCCTGCTTTGCCGCAGGTGGTTTATGAAACTGAATAGTCTCAACTGGTTCCTTCTAGAACCTAAAACCAAGGCTGCAACATTTTATGGACAGACAGTGAAGATTTCGTCAATTTAGAGTGCCTTGGTAAGCATAATTATACTGTCTATTGCTTACTAGCGTGTTTACCAATGCAGCTAGTGTGCTTTAATGCTGATGCGAGAATCTCAGTATTATCTGGTGTTTAAACTCTTTACTTTTATGCAGTCTGCAGCAAAAGTTATGTCAGTGCTTGTGCTCAAAACTTCACGGTCTGCATGATGCAACCAAATAAAGTATAACAAAGCTGGTCAGAACCAACACTTCTGTTGCAGCTGAAGGTGTCACGGCAGCTCCTTCAGGTTGTGCGCATTTGTTCAGGTCTGTGGAAACTGAAAGGAGAAACAAGTAGTAGACCTTAATGACTCCATGTACTCTATTCAAAGCCCTACCCAGGTGCTTGTGTTCCACAGCCCCTGTCATGAATGATTCCACTGTAAAAAAATGAAGTATTTCCTTTTCTGTAAGAAAATTCAGGCAGTCTGTCAGATGGAAAGTTCTTTCAGTCTTCCTCTAGTTCAGTCTCCCTCCAGTTCTGTCTCCCACTTTTGTATGACCAAATGTATCTTAAACAACATTTGGTATCTGTGGATCAGAGATGGAGTTGAGTTTGGATTCATAAGAAGTTTGGATCTGAAAGTATATTTTTAAAGTGATTTGGCATTTTTTTCTAATCCAGACAAGAAAGAGGTTCTGGCAGTTCCTGCACTAGTCAGTTCCTGCACTAGTAAAGTAGGTGAAGAGTCTAGCTCTATTATGTAAAATGTTCTAAGCAGTCAAATCTTTGAGAAGGCATGATCCTAGTGTGGTATGCCTTATGTGACCATATTTGTGTCTTTAGTTGTCATGCCCAGCTGAATCCGATGTGTCCGAATTATTTATCTCTGATGTTTAGTGCAGTCTTGTGAAGCACAGGATAAGGAACCGGCTGGATGGTCACACTCAAAGAGTTGTGGTTGATGTCTCGATAGCCAAGTGGAGACTAGAGATGAGTGGTGTCCCTCAGGGGTCAGTGTTTGGACCGACACTGCTCAAGATCTTTGTCAGAGACATGGACAGTAGGATTGAGCACCTCCAGCAAGTGTGATTATGACACCAAGCTGTGTGGTATGGTTGACATGCTGGAGGGAAGGGATGGGATCCAAAGGGACCTTGACACGCTTGAGAGGTGGGCTTGTTCAACCTGTAAAAAAGAAGGCTCCAGGGAGACCTTAGAGCATCTTCTGGTGCCTAAAGGGGCTAACAAGAAAGTTTGCCAAGCGCCTGTAGGCACAGGACAAGGGAGAATGGCTTTAACCTGACAGAGGGGAGATTGAGATGAGCTCTTAGGCAGTTCTTCCCTGTGAGGGTGGTGAGGCCTTGGCACAGGTTGCCCAGAGAAGCTGTGGCTGCCCCATCCGTGGGGGCAGGTTGGATGTGTTCAAGGCCAGGTTGGATGGGGCTTGGAGCAACCTGATCAAGGCCAGGTTGGATGGGGCTTGGAGCCACCTGATCTAGTGGAAGGTGTCCCTGTTCGTGGCAAGGGGTTGAAAGTGGATGAGCTTTAAGGTCCCTTCCAAACCAAACCATTCCATAATTCAATGGCGGCTACTTTCTCGAAGTCTGACACCTCAATGTCTTCTGGTTCCCTGGCACAGTCTGCTGGTTGGTTTCTCTGTGGGCTTGTGTACTGCTGCTGTGGCAAAAGGCCAACAGTGAGATTCGCATGTCAGCACGCTAAACCTGCCTGTAAAGGTCTGGAGTCTGGTTTGGGTCTTCCATGCAGAACAGCAGCCCAAATATGTGTCATTCAGGAATTCAGAGTACTTTGTAAATGCAATTATACTGTCTATTGCTTGCCCAAGAAATTGCTCTCATTCTGCTGTGAGGTGGAGAATCTTTCAAGCACAAAAAATGAATTTTGCAGAACAAGGAAAGCTAGAAAAAAGGATCTTCCCTCAGTTTTGGTGCGAAGAAAGGTATTTAAAAATAGGTTCCTCAACTATTACAAATAGCAAAACTAAGTGCATTGTTTTCCTCTGAGTCCACCAAGTCTTCAGTTTATCAGAGGTCAAAGGCTTATGTCACTAGTACTCTGTGGTGGGCTTCTTACCCTCAGGCTGGGTTGACCTGCTACTAGAGACAGCACAGACATCCTCAGGGTTTTGTGAAGCTGTGCTTATACCTAGATAAGCCAATCTTTCCAATGGAATCTCACAGTTACTGTTGTTTTCCTGTTACCAGAAAGTGCACTGGAGTGGAAAAAAAAGCAGCTTTGGCTTGTGACTTTATTCCTCATTGGTCTTTCCTTATATGTGAAGGCACAGTGTCTGTTTCAAAGACATTAGAAGAGAATTTTTGTTAACTTGGCAGCCTCAGGACTGTGAATCCTTCTCAGTTTCTCTTTTCTGAAGACTCTTGTCAAATTTTGAGGCATCAAATAAAGTTGTAGATGTGTTGATTGAATCCAAATCTGTCTCATCCAATGATGTGTTTCCTGATTTTAAACTCCATATTTAACAAAATAATTTCTATATAAAAGAGTTCTACACAGATATTCCTTAAGAGGAGCAGAAAAAATAGTCTTCTTTCTCATCTAGTGAAGCATAAGTGTTCATAGCTGACACCTCCCATAGCTATGGAGCCCCAGTTCCACAGCTTTTCCCATATAAGTTGTTACGAACTTTCCAGCGTGTCCTAAGGACCACAGAATCTGCAGAGAGAGATCTCTGGAGGTTAAACAGCACCAGAGACCTCAGCGCTTTCATATGGAGGTGTTATTATTGGAGCCAGACCGTGTATGGATAAGTAATACCGAGGCAATTCAATTGTATGTTCAGTCAATCTCAGAGAGTAAAAAGCATGTGCATTATGTGACTTCCTTTTATATAAACTCCAGTGTTTAGTGAAGTGGTCTCAGCTTGGTCCAGGGCATATAGAGGACTTAAAAAGTAAATCACAGAATCATAGAATAGTTAGAGTTGGAAAGGCCATTAAGATCACCTAGTTCCACCCCCCCTGCCATGGGCAGGGACACCTCACACTAAACCATATCACCCAAGGCTCTATCCAACCTGTCCTTGAACACCACCAGGGATGGAGCATTCACAACTTTCCTGGGCAACACATTCCAGTGCCTCACCGCCCTTACAGTAAAGAATTTCTTCCTCATATCCAATCTAAACTTCCCCTGTTTAAGTCTGAACCCGTTACCCCTTGTCCTCTCACTACAGTCCCTAATGAAGAGTCCCTCTCCAGCATCCCTATAGGCCCCCTTCAGACATTGAATAGTAGTAATGTTTTAGTTATTCAATTACAAGTTGGGAGTTTAAATGTGAAGAAATAGTTTAGCTTATATGGAAGCAGAATTCTGAGCAACCACGAGCAGATTTCTTTTTGCAGACCACCATTGGATTTTAATGAATCACAGAAAATTTCAGCCCCAAATGAGGAAAATAAATCTGTGAATTTTAAAAATCCAAACTAGCATGTGATAAACCACCAAACCAGCATAGCTGAAATAAAACATTGGCCAAGCCTACATCTTGTGATTAAATGCAAAGTAAAATTCCCTAAAAAATCAAATTAACCAATGCAGCAGGATGGCTAGACTGTAGAGATTCCTGTATTCGTCTGTAACCATGTTTTTAAAGATTGTGAAATTCTTGGTAGCCTCTTGCGTGACTTGTACCAGAGAAATATTTCCCTAAGTCGGAAGCTGGCTAGCAAGTAGGTAACTTCTGGGAAGTGATGCAGTGCCACAGGTACCCAGTCCTTAGATGGCTATGAATCTCCTCAAGCCTAGTAAATCTGGGTTAGAAAAGTTCTAATCCACACTAATAGGGGATGTTGATACATTCCTCAGAATCCATGAAAGTGTGAATGCAACTGATCTGTGATAGAAAGTGCTGTGGAGCATGTTTTGATCTGCCACACTCAGCAAATGTGTGAAACCTTGCAGGATGGAGATACAGACTCAAATACAACTTCCTCAGCAGAACTTCTTAAACATTTTAGTGGATCCCAAAATTTACTCAATCCATGCCAATTGCAAATCAAATCCTACAGCGATGTCCATCCCCTGCTTAAGTTGGCAGGAATTCTACCTCTCATGAGGTGCCAAACTGCTACCAGGGAAGAGGTCAGGTCTTTTGCCATTGGATTTATACTGACTATGCAGCAAGGTGACATATGCTTGTCCAGGAGATTTGCTTTTCTGACTGTTTTAACACTTGTGAAGTGTTTTGAAGAGACAAATAACTGTTTTAGCCTTTACTTGTTGCCACTCACAGTCCAATTGTGAGTTTTCTAGCTGTGTTTCCTGCCAGAGATGTCGGCCTACAGGCAGACCTGTGTTCTATGGCCCTCTTGAGTCTATTCTAAGCCTGTGATTTACTTTCAAATGATTTTGACCTTTTCTAGTATTTCAGCAACTTAATTTTTCCTTTTTTTTTTTTTTTTTAATTTTGTTATAGTAGCTTCTGTCTAGTGAATGGTGGGAAGACAAGAAAAGACTTCAAAGGATTTATAAGGTCATACTGGCATTCTGGTTTTGGTTGAGGTGAGTTGGCATGTGCTGACATGGTACTTCTACTCAGCAGATGGCAGTGCCAGGAAATTTGTGCCTGTTAATGTCAGCCAGGACCCAGCTGCTTCTCTCAGACGATGCATGCAGGTGTTGTGTGAAGAGCTGTGAGGGAGCCACCTACAGACAGATCCCAAATGGTTTCCAGCTGTCAAATTGCTGGATGTGTTCCAGAGAAGTGTGTTGCCATGCAGACCCTGGGACCAGCTCTTGAGTGCTCCCAGTAGGATTTGGCACTGGGGTCCCCATGTTGCTCCTCAGGCTTACAAGGACTGAGTTATGAACGTGCCATGGTGGACACCTCCCAGGGAAGGCAATGGCTGCTGGGAGCCATGCTATCAGGACAGGGATGGTTGGATGTGCCCCTAGAAGAGAGGCACCACTCAGGCCCTTGACCTGACGACTGTGCACAGAGACAACTGTGATGGTACATCCCTCTAACAGCTTCTCTCCTGGACCCCTCTGCTTCCCCAAGGATTCCTGTTAGGGCCCATCCTTTGCACAGTGCAAGGAGTGAGATGGTGGACGCTCCTTGTCCATACTCTGGTTGCCTGGCAAAGGGGAGTGGCACACAGGGATCAGGAAGAGCGGATGCTCCCTGATCGTACCAGGGGCTCTTTTGGGATGACCAGTCATTCCCTGACAACCTGGAATGTAACCGTTGTGCACCTGGTGAAACTGACACAGAATTGAGGCCACTGATGACTAAAACCAACCACGTTATGCCCTAGAAATAGTGGTCCAGAGAGAGACCCTTTGAGCCCTTCTTGACCTCAATGGCCTGTAACTAGCAGCTGATACAGCTTCAAGCAGTAGCTCTTAAGTCATTACTGGGTTTGCTATTTGTATTTAACTATATAGCTCTTAGTTAGCTACATCTAACTCTGTTAGCAAAATAGTCATCACAATGGTTTGTTCTTTCAAATTTCAGAGTATCTGGAAGTCATTAGAAAACATCTAGCTGACTGCTATGGGCGTGGAGTTGGAGTCTTTGAGGTTCAGACTCCTAATACTGTGTTTCTGCCATTAACAGTGGCAGTGATTTATGATTGTTCCCCAGTGATGCTCTACATCCCACACAGATGATCAATACAAGCCTGTAAGTGTTCATGCATCTTCTGCCAGCTTATTACAGCATCTCTTGTACCCATCTGGTTTGTGGGAGCAGAGTTGGACCTGCAGTTCTTTTACTTCCTTGCATCCCCATGGAGCCTCAGAGTGGGGAGCAGGTGGGACATGATGAACAACTTGGTTCATATTCTTTCTGTGAGTGCCACTCTCCTCATGTTGCTTGTTGGCTAGCCTTTCATGCCTGGGCACTAACAAAGTTGTCATTCAAAGTACAGAATGGAGTTCTGTCATGCTTTTTTTTTTTACAAATACCTGTCAGTTTTTAGCTTGGCATGCTCGGTTTTTAACTTGGCAGCCCCAGAACAGCCTGGAACCATAGGAAATATTGCTGGTGAGTTTTAACTTGAGGCAGGTGTGGATGCACTATGCAACTTGCCATCAATCAGCCAGCAGCCACATTGGCATCTTTACCAATGCAGAGAGGAGGGATCTGCCCATGAGTCTGAATTTACATACCCAGGGGACAGAAAGGCAGGAAAACATCTGGTGATATTTTCAGCAGGTGAATATCTGCTTCTAATCTGAAGACTAATTTTTGCAATCACAGGTGTAGGAAACTAACCAGTAACCCAGAGACAAACATTGATTCATATCCACTCCATTGTCTTCAGTAGCTATGCACACGCTTTCTGTAACTGGAGCCTGGAGTGTGAGTTTTTGTGGATTTCTGAAGGAGAGTAGTATCCCAGGACAGACCTGGGCTTGAAACCAAAATGGGACTTGATGAAACAAACTCCCCTCTAGTCTCTCACAGCATCTCTAGCTGTGGCTTGCTAAATGGAGCTATTAAGTCGAAGATTTAATCTTTAGCCCTCAGGGACGGAGGTAGGAGAGGGGA